>ML317476.1:0-125491 GCA_005239505.1 Nicotiana paniculata
TTAATTGATATGTAAATTCCCTGTGGGATCGACTCTGGGCGTAATACCCCAGATTATATTTGCGACGCCCGCTTAGTCTTTTACAAGACACAGTTGAGCGTGATTAGGTTGGCATTTTGAAAATTGAAGGATTTCTTAAGTTTGGTTTGAAGTGAATTTTGATGTTATCGATGTTTGTTTGACATTTTGAGCCTTGGAATAGGTTTGTATCGTGATTTGTGTCTTGTACACAAAATTTGGCGTCATTCCGGGATGTTTAAATGTAATTTGTACGCTTTCGACGAAGTTCAAAAGTTTGAAAATTTAAAGAAAGGTTTCGATCATCGATTCATAATTTTGATATTGTTTGGCGGTATTTGAGGCTTCAACTAAATTTGTATCATGTTTTAGGATGTGTGGGTATGGTTGGTTGGGACCCCAGGGGGATGGGGTGCGAATCAGATTGAAATCAGATGGAGTTTTGGACTTGGAGTATTTCTTAAGATTAAGGCTTCTGGTTTTATCGCACCTGCGAGGTTTTGGCCGCAGGTGCAAGACCGCAGGTGCGGTCCTGTGGTCGTAGAAGCGCAGGTTGACTGGAGCTGGAAAAGGCTGTAAATGCAAGGAAATTTCCGCATCTACGAGCCCACTGATGAGAAGAATATTCCGCAGAAGCGAAAATGAACTGGACGGGCTGGAGTCGCAGAAGCGGAAGGGCTCCGCATATGCAAGTGCGCATGAGCGAGGGCGCATAAACGATCCCGTAGGAGCGGAATTGGGCCACATAAGCAGATTTTTCGGTGCTTAGAGGGAACTACATCTGCAATGAATTTTTCCGCAGGTGCGTAATATCGCTGGGTAGATGGGTTCTTTTAAATCGAGCTTAGCTATAATTTCTTTCAGTTTTACTTGGATGGCCGAATTTTGGGAGCTAATTTGAGGATTTATTCATCAAGAAACGAGAAGTAAATGATTTCCACTTATTACAAGTTAAATACATGAGTTATATATTGTGGGATTTTAAGAGAAAAACCTAGAATTGATAATTTTGCATTTTGACCACAATTTTGAAAATGAAATTAGGAATAAATTATATATTTGAGTTTGTGATATTGTGGGTAATGTTTATATTTGAAAATTTTCGGAATCCGGGCACGCGGGCGCGAGGGTTGACTTTGTTGACTTTTCGAGCGGAGCTGACAATTGTTATAATTTAATTTATTTATGATGTTGGGGTCTATTTTTATTGGTTTTCATGATTGTTTGACTAGTTTCGGATCGATGGGCTTTTGGTTTGAGGTGTTAGAGAGGCGTTGGACCGATTATTGAGCTTCGTAGCGAGGTAAGTCTCCTGTCTAACCTTGTGAGAAGGAAAATACCCCATAGGTGTTATATCTATTATGTGCTACATGTTTTGGGAGCTGTGCATGTATGAGGTGATGAGTGTACGTGCATAGGCTAGGATTCCTGAATAAGTCCGAGTAGACTTAGGTTCACACGATGTTTTAATTGTACCATTTGAGTTAGCCTTGTCTGTTTATTTCCTTTGTGTTATGACATGAGACTAGGATTGCATAGAGTGATAGACACTGTATTGTAGAGATTTGACGAGCTACTTGATTAGCCGCGGAATAATTGTGCCCCCCTTATGAATTGTCACGCGTTGTACGTTTTCATCGAAAAGCTTCCTTAAATTTCATAACCCAAACGTACATTTTTGAATGGGCTCAAGGATTCGTTAAATCTTCTTATTCTAATGGATCGGGCCATTCGCCTCGGCAGTATAATATTCTTATCGCCTTGGCAGTATCATATTCTTATGGGATCGGGCCGTTCGCCTCGACAGTATCATATTCTTATAGGATCGGGCCGTTCGCCTCAGTAGTATCATATTCTTATGGGATTGGGTTGTTTGCCTTAGTAGTATCATATCTTATGGGATCGGGTTGTTCGCTTCGACAATATCATATTCTTATGGGACCGGGCCGTTCTCCATGGTAGTATCATATTCTTATGGGATCGGGCCATTCGCCTCGCAGTATCATGTATCATACTCTTTTGGGATTGGGCTATTCGCATCGACAACTTAATGAAACACTCTTATGGGATCGGGCCGTTCGCCTCGGCAGAATCGTGTATAATATTTGACAAGAAGCTAATGTATCCGTGAGTTTTCGTAATTGAGTTCTGACAACCTATCTGGTGGGGACCATTTTATATATACTCTGATTGAGGAGGTAGCCAAAAATTGAGAGTTTGTGTTTCTATTCAGAGGAGGATCGTACCACATACCTATATTTGTTTACACCGTTTATTTACTATGCCTCATACTTGCTTACTTTCTACTGTATTTGATTTATTGGACCAACAGTAAGTGTCGATGTCCACCCCTTGTTACTACTTCTCCGGGGTTAGGCTAGTTACATATTGGGTACCCGTTGATTTACGTACTCATGCTACACTTCTGCACTTATTGTGCAGGTATATATATATATATATATGGTGGTCTATTGGGTGCAAAGGCCCGGCTATTGCGGGATTTTACGGTGAGCTTCATCCATGTTACGATCCGCAGCATATAGAGTTTCCATCATTATTAATTATATTTTCCTGTCTAACTTGTATTCCGGACAGATGTTGTATTGTTATTGTACCTTCTAGTAGTTTCTCATGCACTTGTGACGCCGGGTTTTGAGGTTGTTCTAGAATTTATTTATGGATTGTTTACATTGATACAATTTTACTTATTATTTTAATTAAATTGTACATAACTACAATTTATTTTAATGAACTAACCTCTCGATCAAAATACGATTTATGATTTTAAAAATAATAAAAATGAATAATTAAGTGTTGGCTTGCCTAACGACGATATTGGGCGACATCACGGCCTATATTGGATATTGGGCCGTGACAGCTTGGTATCAGAGCGTTAGGTTCACTTAGGTCTCACGAGTCATGAGAAAGTCTAGTAGAGTCTTGCAGATCGGTACAGAGACGTCTGTACTTATCTTTGAGAGGCTACATGGCTGTTAGGAGTACTTCCCTTCTTGATTCCTCGTTGTGAGATTTGATTCGAGTAAGGCTTATGCCTTCGTTTCCTTTCTACCCTTTCTTATACGATGTGGAAGTTCTTGCTACAATGGGGCATCGAAGAGTTGTAATGGTACCACAAATGTGGTGCAGGAAGTTTCTCCCTGTGTATTCGAGTGAGCTATTATCGTCGCCATGCGGAGGGGTGTTCGGTCATTTTAGCCCAGTATTCGTGTTTCCTACTGTCGAGATTGGATACTTTCAAATTTGGAGGAATTCTTGTTAGTATCATGGCGTCAACATCTTTGATTGAATTCCTTGAGGCTCATCGGCATGTTGGTCTTCATTTGTTTTCCTCTGGGCACGGTGTGGTGAGAGAGAACCTAAGAGGAAGTTATCCGAGATGGTTGCACTGCGACTGCAGGACCGAATTGGCATTTCCAGTGTTGATGGCTTGAAGGAGATGATCTCTAAGGGGGTCTAAGCCTAGGAAATTTTGAATGTGGGTAGAAGGGCTTGATAACATATTGTTGGACCTTCGGATGATGTTAATGAATGAAGGGAATCTTATAGATGGCGGATCAGTGTGGACCCGGGGAGGTTAGTTGATTTCATACTAGATGCTTCTATAGAAATGAAGTTAGATGAGGTCGAGATGAGGATACACATGTGGGATATATCCTGTGAGTAGGTTAGAGCTTGCGTGATTTTGATAAGGCGACTACGAAAAGTTCTACTTTCTGCCCAACATGGAATGAAAGTATTGTGAAGTGAGCTTCGATCGCTTGAAGAAGATGGTATGCCGGTTAGGAGGTCGAGTGTACGATTGTGGTAGGTAATTCGAGATATGTTATGATTAGTCCAACAAGAACTTATGAGAAACGTGGCTGAGCGACGGTGTGGGATCGTGGTAACTGGGAAGAAGATGTCGTTTTGGGGGTCTGGATCTGTGTGATTATAGTGTAAAGCTAAGTGGGGAGCCCACCATTTACGATTGGGTCACGTGGTTGTGTGCTTGTGCAGTTTCTGGTTGTCTGTGCATTGGTAAAATTAATTATGACTAAGAAAAGGAAACATCAGGGGTAATTTGGACAAAGGACTTTAGGAATGTTTGTTACATCTCGCCTTATTGATTCAACTGCAGGTGTCGGGATGCCTCAATGTTTATGCTTGTGATGGATGTGACGTACAAGGAAAGGAATTCAGTAGGTTACTTATTTGAAAGTGTTTATGTGTTAATGGAGAACCGATGTTTAGTTATGTACTCGAGACCAGGGTAGAGTGGATGACTCTTAACAATGGTTCTAGTGGGTTTAAGAAGTAAAGTGCAATGCCTAAGGATTTTCGAGTTTGTCGTGTGGCTAAGGAATTAGTTTTGCAACAAAGTGTGAAAGAGACTTGGATTATTTCCATGAAAGTCACCGGGTCTACGGTGCGATGTTCGAGAGATGGAGAAAACAACTTCGGGTTCGCAGGAGCTATTTCAGAACGGGTGTATCAATTACAAATACTATTGAGTGCATGAGGAAGGTATGAGATGGCTCATGGGTACAGAGACGAGGTAGTCTTGTGATTTAGGTCACTCGAGATGAGTGTTGTTTAATGTACGTTATGTGTTTGAATAGAATTATTATTTCAAGGGAAAGTAAAAACAAATTGGAAGTAGTTGAGTGAGTTAGTAGTGGGTTGAACCAGCATGATTGAGTGAAAGGGTTCTAGATGATGAAGTATTTATTCTATGGGTGGTTCAGAAGTTATGATCATATTCTTGTGCTCTCGCTTAGCTGTCACTACCCAAAATCCAACTAGCTGTGATGGAACCTAACCCAACCCGCTAGGTAAGCCAATTAACAATAAACAAATTCCAATGAAACTTGATGAGACAATAATGATGAAATAACCGATTTTTTATAAAAAAATCCCAAGGACTGGTAGTACAAATCATGAGCTTCTAAGATTTAGAATTTACAAAGCTGGTATGAAAAAAATACATCATCTGCCTGAGATATACATGAACAAATTAAAATTCTAAAGCTACCAAGATCATGAGGTAGCTACGACCGGAACACAGGTACATCTTCAATGCCAGCTCCCGCTATACATAGAAACATCAACATAAAAAATCTGCACGCAAGGTGCAGAAGTGTAGTATGAGTACAACGGACCCCATGTACTGAATAAGTAACAAATCTAACCTTAGGTTGAAAGTAGTGACGAGCTGGAACAAAGGTCGGAGCCCAATACCAATAGCCAACAACAATTCATAATAATATAATAAAAGTGATAAAAGAAATAACTCAGAGATGTGATGTGATGCTCGTTAACAGTTACATAAAAATAGTCACTCTTTTCAAATATAACAGTAAAACTCAAATCCTTAACCAAAATCATCAAAATATGAGTGAGTCATAAAACTATGATTTTTTCCCAAAACCTTTCAACAATAAATAAGATGTTTCATTATCAGATAGCATGAGGAAAGAACTTCTCTATGCCTACATATCAGTGTGCACGTGAAATCATGAATGTCACCAAAACAACACAGCATGAGAAAGTGCATCTCTATGCCTATATGTGAAGTATGAATGTCAAATGCAATGCATCACAATTATGAACTTGTGTACTCAATCTCATTGTCTCACACTTTCCATTCATCACGCTCAATCACTCAATACTCTCATTTGCTCAATACTATACAAGGCAGATCCAATCCAGGGTAGATCCAGCCCAAATGAATCAATAGCAACTACGCTCACTGTGGGTGTGGGGACTCCAAAGGGGCAGATCCAGCCCAAACACTATAATAAGCCAATCATGGCATGAATCAATAAATCTTGTTGTGACGTGCAGCCCGATCTCATCATGAATAAATAATACCTACTTTGGCATGCAACCCGATCCCATTAATATCACTCACAATTTGGATCTCAAGCCTCAACTCAGTCATCAATCTCTCCAGTCTCTCGGGATCATAATATCATGAAAATCAGACCAAAAATGATGATATGATGTATCAATAAATATAAATAGAGACTAAGATATGATATGCAAATGAATGAGTATGACTGAGTATGTAATTGCAACGTAAGGAAATAACTCAATAGCAAAAATGACCTCAGCGGGTCCCAACATGATAAGAATATAGCCTAGACATGATTTCTAACATGGATCACATCTCAATTACTCTAGCACGTAGAAATTTTAGGAATATAAACAAGATTAGGTCACTACACAGTACCACAAAATCAATCGAGTCACAATTCACACCTACGGTGCACACCCACATGCCTGTCACCTAGCATGTGAGTTACCTTGGAAGGTTTTAAGAGAAAAACCTAGAATTGATAATTTTTTATTTTGACCATGATTTTGTAAATAAAATTAGGAATAAAAAATATATTTGTGTTCGTGGTGTTATGGGTAATGTTTATCTTAAAAAAATTTCAGAATCCTGGCAGGTAAGCCTGAGGGTTAATTTTGTTGACTTTTTGAGCGAAGTTGGAAATTGTTATAATTTAATTTATTTATGATGTTGGGGTCTATTTTTATTGCTTTTCATGATTGTTTGATTAGTTTAGGATCGATGGGATTTTGGTTTGTGGCATTAGAGAGGCGTTGGATCCAGTTGTGGAACTTCGGAGCGAGGTAAGTCTCATGCCTATCATTGTGAGGAGGAAACTACCCTCGTAGGTGTTATATCTATTATGTGCTACATGTTGTGGGAGATGTGCACGTATGAGGTGACGAGTATCCGTGCGTATGCTAGTATTCCTTAATATGTCCGAGTAGACTTTGGTTAACGCCATGTTTTGATTGTACTATAGAGTTATCCTTGCCTGTTTAATTCCTTTGCGTTACGACATGAGATTAGGCTTGCATAGAGTGGTAGACTCATTATTGTAGAGATTTGACGAGCAACTTGATTAGTTGCGGAATAATTGTGCTTCCCTTACGAATTTCTCCTGCGTTATACGTTTTCATCGAAAAGCTTCCTAAATTTCATAACTCACATGTACATGTTGATACCCAATTTTTTCTATAATATTTTTTAAATGCATATATACCTTCAAAACTATGCATTAGCATCAATTGATATTTTTCTATAATTTCTACGTTTTTAAAATTAATTTATCTCAGTATTTTATTTATATAAATAATTACTAATTGCATCACAAATGACTTTATAACAATTTTAAGGCCTAATTTTTCTGTTTATATTTATATTAGGTTTAAATTATTTCACAAATAGCCATATTTATATTTTTTGGTTAAAATTGCAATAAATTTGCAATTATAGCCCATGCATGCATTATTACATTATTTTACCAGAAAATAGCCTTTTATATTTTTAAAATGTTGAGTAATTATTTTAAAACATTTATGTGCATGAAAATTATATTTATAATCTGGTAATTATTTGTATAAATTATTTTCATCAATTATTGGGTATTTAACAAATAGTCCTTTTTTATTTTAGAATTAACCCCTTTTATATCAGCCCAAATCCTCAATTAAAACTAGCCCAAACACCTTAGACCCAATCTGTATACACCCGACCCATTCACCCCGTTTAATCGTGGCCGTTGATGATTTTGATCAACGGTCCACGATTAAACCTACTACAATTAATCCCAACCTACCCTAACCCCTAATAAGTTCTTCAAACCGGCCACCCCTCAATCCTTCCTCCTCTCCATTCTCTCTCAAGCTCACCCTAACCCTAATCGCCGTCACCAGCGAGAAACCCCTTCTATGGTGTTTCCGTGCCTTCTCCGACCACCACTGGTCTCCTATACTCCCTGGGTCTTTGATTTCATGAGTCCTTGAGGATATCTCAAGGGAAAGTAAACATGTTCCGGTCTGAAACTTGTTCACCGGCCAGTCTCATGCCATGTTCATTTGTGAGTATGGATTTCCTCTTGTTTTTAGTACGAATCCATGGGTTTTTGACCGATTCTCGTCATCTCTACTATTTTCTGAAAACCCTAGTTAGATATTGTTTGATTCTTCTCAGATCTTTATAGATCTGAGGTGATTCGAGTATCATTAAGTATTTCCCCCTTGTTTTAATTAACTATCTCGATTTTAGTCACTCTTTCTAAAACTAGGGTTTTTTCCCAGACCTTCTTCAAAATATTTTCTTCTTTCGGTGTTTAATCTGTCCATCTCTTTAGTATTTGACTAATTTTTTGCATGAATGCTCGAACCCAAGATGTTTCTAGTAGTTATACTAGTTTCTTCTTCTTTCGTTTATTATGATGATTCTGGGAATCTGTTGTAGTAACTGGTTCTATTTAGGGATTCAAATGTTTTACCTATCAAACCCAGTATTCTTTGAGATTTTTGCCCTAATTGATCTCTATTAAGGATTCGAACCAGCTTTTGTTGTTAAACCCGGTAATTCTATGATGTTTTACTCATTTATTTTCTATTTATGGAGCCTGGGTAATTCTTTTGGTAAAACCAATATTCTTTTGAAGATTCTTACTGAATATTTACTATTATTTTGCCCTGTTAAAATCTGTGTGCATAGATCTTATTTTTTTTCCCTATTTTGCAACTTTAATTGATTACACTTGCCCTAATTAGTTGTCTGTATAATTTTGGGATTCTTACTAATCCTTTATTTGGTATGATTTGGACTCCTTGCCTTAATTAACCCCCTTTTTTTACCGTTAATCAATTACCCCAAATTAAGGTGGTCTTTGCGAACTCCTTTAGGGGAATTGATTCTGTGATTCTGTGATTCTGTGATTGTCCTTAATTGACTGACTTCTGTTTCTTTTACCTTATTTGTTCTACTCCTAAAGTACTATATATACACTCTTGTTTTACCTCTCAAAGACACGGACAATAGTTCAAACACACACACAAAAAACTTTCTCTCATCCCTCTTTCTGCTACTTGTGTTCATCGTTTGTCCAGCTGAATGAAAGTCAAGGCTAGACTATTGAATCTTGCTTACTTTACCTTTTGCTTTTGCTTCGTTAACTGGTATGTTTCTATCTCTAATGTCATTATGATGTTCCAACCTATACGATTATCTGTTTCTCCATGATCCATGTCTCTTTTGCACTAGTTCAATCGCTTATGTACTCAATGCTACGTTATTTCCCGTTTACTGCTTTTGATCATGCATGTCTAAGTTCATTCTTCCATGTCTATTGCTTTAATCAGCATGCCATTCCTGTTTAAGTTTCCAGTCTTTTTACTCCTTTAGACCAATATCTACTTTTATGATTAGTGCTCTTATCTCTTCTGTCCACTAACTTCAATTGGCATGACTAACTCTTTGTAATTAGACCCCTGTCCTCATCATGACTATTCCTACACTTAGTCTTTGTGCTTTACTGTTTATTGCTACTTTAGCGTCAAGTATGTCCTTCCTGTTAAGACTCTAAATCCGTAGTCTATGTTCAATGGATGCTATGAATTTGGTTGCTGAATGTTAATTGACCTTTGTCTGTCATTGTTTCTCAATGTGCTCTCTCTTTTGTTTTGTGTTTTTGATTCCTGTGTTCCCAACCCCTGATCTCTATCTGTAAAATTGCCTGTCCTCACCTAGAGTTAATTAACAAACCAAGTTTGAATCCGGGTGGTATTGATCTTTGTGAATTTGCTGTTGTTTATTGAACCTCTCTTTCCTCAGAATGTTTTCAAAATGCTTTTACTCTTCATATGTTTTCCCAAACTGTGTCCATTCCTAAAGTATTTCTCACTCCTAAATGTTTTACTCCTATACTGCTTTCCCAAAGTTATTCCAACTATGTCAAGCACTCTCACTTCTACTGTTAGATTACTTAAGTTCTGCCCCTCAAGTGTGTGTACTGCCTAGAAATCCATGAGATTCATCCGAACTATGGCACACTAGGGATGGCCTTTTTCCACACTGCACGTAATCACTTCCCTACTCAGAGCGTCTTGGTGTGAGCATTGCCCGGGATCCCTGAGGTCCTTAGGGAACTTTGACACACCAGGACACCCTATTGGCCATGAGACTTTGGCATCCTGGGTTGTTTGGAAGGCCTAGTATTTCCCTGTTTACTTTGGGCCTATCTTAGGCTCCCTATAGCATAACTTATATTTATTATGTAATTCATTTATTTATGGTTTGTAATAATAACCTTTGTAAACAGATATTAGGGAAATTAGTAAAGAGAAGGGATTCGTATATGGATTTTTGCAGGGAGACCGGGTAGAAATCATGCTTTAGGTTTATATTGTGTTTACTTGCATTATAAATCCTACCTTTAGGTCTATATTATGTTTACTTGCATTAGAAATCCTGCCTTTAGGCTCATATTATGTTATTCGTACTAGCAATCATGCTTTAGGTTTATATCATGTTTAGCATGCTTTTAGATCACTTGGCATACTAGGAAATGTGTTATAGGCTCATTACCTCATTTGTTACGGAATTTTGCTTCTGCATAATCATGATCACCTAATCTTGTTACTAATGTCACGACCCAAAATCCTAACTCAGATCGTGATGGCGCCCAACATCGGGGTTAGGCAAGCCAACACTCAGATTACTAAGGATTTTCCCATATTTGATTAAACATCCCAACACGTGCCAAGTTTTAAAGTTCAAAAAATTAATTGAAAAAGATAATTATCCAATTTAACCAAAAACAGTCATAAAGAGGTATGATCCAATATATATATACAGACCTACAAACCATAATATCTACCACATGTATGCCAAGAACTAGTGTCACAAGTCCTACGGGCATATTAACAAAATATACAAAAGATATAATATAACTGTCCCACTGCCTGGAAGAAAAAGACGGGAATAACAAAAGAAACTCCATGGTTCTGCCGAGGATTGTCAGGAGAAGCAGCTCACCGTGAAGTCAGGTCCAGTCTATACTCAGAATCGAGCTCCGGTCTGATACCCAGATGCGCCAACCTCAGAACCTGTACAATTTAGTACAGAAGCGTAGCATGAGTACATAAATAAATATGTACCCAGTGAGTATCCAGTCTAATCTCGAAGAAGTAGTGACGAGAGGTCGACTTGACACTCACTAAGGTCCAACAAAATAATTTAACAAGATATGATATCAGTAATAGGCATACGAGGATGATAAAACAGTAAACATTAAAGATAACTGTAATTCAGTAGATACTGGAAGTAAATAAACAATTACTACCTCATTTTCCCCCAAATATGTTGCCACTTCAATATCCATGAAACTATTAACAATTTAACATGCGCATACGGAATAAGGACAACCGGCTTGAGCTATCATAATAATCATATATGTGCACTGCTGAGGGTCGAATGACCCGAACCATAATTACATCTTCCAATCTCGCCGTGGCATATGACCCGCTCCCATGAGAGTGGGGGAAATAACACTCCGGTCGCGGAATGTAAATTGCGAAGCGGTCACATGCACACACAATATTCTTCATAAATTTACTTACCAGTGAACAATTCCTTTAAATTCTCAAATTCCATGATCTCAAGGAAACAAAGCCGCATATGACATAAATTCATAAAACATATAGTTCATTTCAAGGAAAAACACAAGGCATGGTGTAGGCCTAACTACCCGGACATAACAATAATAGCCGCTACTTACGAACTCTCATCACTTCGTACATACGTAGACCCCACAAACATTAGCACATAGTCATTTAAATCACCTAGGGGACAATTACCTCTTACAAGTCTAGAAAGGAGACTCACTCACGTCGAACCTACTCCCCGAGTCAAGAATGCGCCTAAAACTCCGAACTCATCTCCCAAGGACTCGAAACTAATCAAACTTTACGTGTAAATATATCAAACTATACTCAAAAGCATGGAATTCTCCTATTTACTTAGTCATTTCATCCTATTTGAAGAAATCCCAAAATTCATCCCCAGGCCCGCATGCTCGGATTTCGGAGATTTTTGAAAGAATCACTTACCCATAACCTAAGGATCGTTAATATGTGATTTTTGTATGATTTCATGGCTAATTAACGGGTAATTCCCTAAATTTTCATAAAGTCGTAGGTTACTACTCAAATCCTTGATTTTCATTAATTGGTTAGTTAATTTAACTAGGAATTCATGCATTAAACTAACATTAGGGGAGAATTCACTTACCTTTTAGTAGCTAGGTCGTGGAGCTCTTTCCCAAGCTTTCAAGGTCGTCTATGGTGGAAGAAAATGGAGTGAAAATAACAAATCCCGTCTTTTAAAGAACTCACTGCCTACAGTAGTTCCGCACCTGCGGCTCAAGAACTTCACTTGAGGTCTCGCACCTACGAGTAAAGGCTCGCACCTGCGGAACTGGGACAAGGGGCCTGGGCTCGCACCTGCGGAACTGAGTCCGCACCAGCGGCTCCGCACCTGCGGGAAAGGGCCCGAACATGCGAGAAGAGGGCAGCCCATATGGAGGTCACACCTACGAGGCTAGGACCGCAGAAGCGGTCCTGCACCTGCGACTGGGCAACCGCACCTGCGATCACACCAGAACAAGTGCACCATCAATTGCTTCAGCTGGTTTTTAGCCTCGTATGGTGCCCGAGAGGCACCTGGGCCCACCCGAGCCCCTGTCCAAGTATACCAACAAGTCCCAAATCATAATACACACTCACTCGAGCCTTCGAAACATTCAAAAAAATGCTAAAACTCAAAATCACACCTCAAAACCCCTAAATATCAAACTTATGAACTTCAAGTTCGTGAATTTGCTAACAATGCGCCGAATCGACCTATACTACTCGGAATGACACCAAATTTTGGAAGAAAGTCATAAATGACATAACAGAACTATTCCCAGTCTCAGAATTCCATTCGGAACTCGATAATACAAAAACACGTCCCAAACCACAACATGAACTTAAGGAAACTCTTATTTTGATATTGGGCGCCGGAAAGCTCCCGAGTCATCCAAAACCCATTCCGAACATACGCTCGGGTCTGAAATCATCATATGAAGCTATCGGAACCGTCAAAACTCGATTCTGAGGTCGTTTACTCAAAATTTTGACCGAAGTCAAACTTGGCCAAAAAGGCCAACCTTAAGGAACTAAGTGTTCCTATACTACTCTAAACACTTCGGAATCGCGGACCACCCGCCCCCGTAAGTCATAAATAATAATAAGCCTGTATGGTAAGTTTCATTTAGGGGAACGGGGTCTGATAATGCAAAATGACCAATCGGGTCGTTACAACTAAGTTAGCGCTGCAATTCTGCATAATAAAATGTACATCTTCTGGGTGCATTAGAAATCTTGCTTTTGGACTGTGTCTTTATTCGATTTACATAATGACTACATTTCCTAAGTCAATATGCATCATATCTATAAGAATGTTTAAAAGCAATTTCATCACCTAGACAAGAATATTTATTGGACGTATTAAAACTCAAACTGTTTGCTTTCCTTTAGTCAATTTCTAGAATTCTGTTTGCATTTTTAGACAGCATGTTATAGGGTATCCCTGAACCACGCCTAGGAAAGCCTACAGGTAATTAAGGCCTTATAAAAATTGTAAAACTATGCTTTATTTATTTATGACTGCCTAGATTCAATTGGTTCTAAAAATCAGTAGGAAAACTGATTAGGTGTTTACTGCTTCGCCTTAACACAATGCTACACATTCTTTGCTTTGTCATGCTCAACTAGATATCATGTTCTAGGACCTTTTCTGGAAAATCTGAAATCTTGTTGTTTGAGACGTGCTAACTGCCTGCTTATTTGCGAAGGTAAACATGAGCCATTAGTTGTTGTCTTACTTGACAGTCCTGTTTGTTCTTTGTTGTCGCTTAGATTTTCCTTTTTAATCACTTTAGGAGAGTCTAGAACTACCTAAAAAATAAAGGTCTTAAACACCTCCGGGGACACAAGGAAGGGACGATTAATGCACGCTTAGAGTTTATTTAATTAAAACCGCTTATACAATCGCTAAGGGGAGGGTAATCGGGTAGTAAAAGGATATGATGACCTGTGCGTTAATGCCACGTGTAACCCCCTAGTTGAGGAAGGATTACCGGGTATTGTATAGATGTGATCCTATAGGTTAATAAGTTAGGACTTCCCTATCTTTATACATATATGTGCTTAGACTACTTACCTTTTAAACTCCCTTTATTTTATTTACGTATGTGTGCTTAGACTGATTACCTTTTAAACTCCTTTCATCTTATTTAAATATGTGTGCTTAGACTGCTTATCTATTAAATGACTAATTCACTAAGTAAGTTTGGTCAGGACCCACCATTGTGGGCCTCGAGGGGTCCCTAACACTTTCCCCTCAGGGTAATTTCAAGACTTTACCCAATCTCTGGTAATGTAGACTGGTTTCATGAGTTACTTGTATTAGGTGCCCTAACGCACCTTAAAATCCGTTAGGTGGCGACTCTTAAATTTCTATACCCTTTTCCCAAAAGGAAGGGAGTTGTCCCAAATGAATGTCAAAACCCGATTTCGCGAGGGAAAAAGGGGGCGCAACAGCATAGCGACTCTGCTGGAGATATTTAGGCTTTTACCATAAAAAACTTGTTTTTTGTAAATTAGTCTTGAGTATGCTTCTTTTGTTAATACGTGTGCACCCTCTCCCTTTACCCTTATGTGAATTTAATTGCCCGTTTTGAGCATTTATGATTTTCTTTACTGCAGAAACTGACTTATTTCTTTGTTTTCCCTTCTTAAACGTCTTGAAATTATTAAATACCACATTTATTATTTTCCTAACGTGCAAATACATGACAACATGCTATTTACTGCTGCATAAATCATGCTCAACATCATATTCCACTCGTGCGTAATCAATCCTATAGCAATACTTGATGAGTGGTTGCTCTCTTCCTATATATCACCGTTTAAATTCGAAAAGGCGTATTTGCGGTAAAACTAGTCGATCAGAGGTGCAATCGACGGTTTCGTGCCTTTCCCCCTCAAGTTGTCCGCTTGAGGGTACCAGTCTAGCCCCTCATAGCAATCTTACTCTGATCATAACCGTACATGCATCATGGTCAAACCGAGCTGGGTTAGTATGTTGTCCACATAATAACCCTTTAAGACAAACCTTATCCAAAATTCCACCGGGGTTTCCATAATCCCAACAGATGCAACCACGTTTTGTGCATTAATTTGGAGAACTAAATTCCAATATGCTAATCAACGATATATAAATAGTCGAATATGGAGGAGGAAATGGCCTAACCTTATTTGTTTGCAGAAAATGAGGCACGAGGTCCCCAAGTTCGACATGGTCCAAAATATACCACCACTTCTACGAGACTGGTGGGAAGATCTTTCCTCAAGTGACAAAAAACATGTGAAGAAGGTCCTGGGAAATTTTCCTTCTCTATTAGACATCCAGCCAATAACATGTTGATAGAAGCTGCAACCATTTTCTGGGATCGTGAAAAATCAGTGTATCGCTTCGGGGATATAGAAATGACCCCACTCCTAGAAGAAATAAGGGGATTTGCTGGGCTACCTTGGGACATCCCTGGGTTATTGGTACTAGAAAATCGCACTGGTAAGGGATTTCTAAAAATGATAGGTCAGAAAAAGAACGCTAATTTGGAATGCTTAAAGAAATCTTATATACCATTTGACTACTTGTATGAGAGATACGGTCATAACAAGTCCTACCATATTTTCCATGATGATTTTTCCATCACTTCCTTGGAACAAATCCATTGCAGAGTTTTCGTGTTCAATGTTTGCTTCTTGGGTATTATAGTGTTCCTGAAGAAAAGGGAAAGAATTCACAGTAGATTGACTATGGTCACCAAGACTCTAATGGAAGGAATTGAGGGACAAACATACACCATAGTCCATATAATTATAGCTGATATCTACCGGGCCTTGGACCACTTCCAGAAAGGGTCCAAACATTTCGAGGGTTGCAATTTTCTGCTGCAGTTGTGGTTAATGGAGACATATCCAAAAGGGTCAATATCGCCAGGAATTTCCACGAAGGGCGTGGAATGACCATATTGCCTTCCATCACCCTAAACTGATAACTTATATTCCGGACAGGTTTGCTCAACCAAAGAGTGCTAAGGAACGGGTGGAGTTCTCCGACAATTTGACTGAGGATCAGGTTAAGTGGATATTTGAATGGTTCCCTACTAACGAGTTCATCATCAGGTCAAGAAACGCTTATCACTTAGTGTTGATCGGGTTAAGGGAAATATACCCTTATGTTCCCATCAGAGTTGTGAGGCAGGCAGGCAGGAAACATATCATACCGCGGGTCGCAAAGATAAGTCATTTTCGGGCAGATTTTTAGGATGACGACATCCCTTACAGGTGTCATGCTCAGCATATGTGGCCCTCAAAGATTATTGTGGAAAAAGACACCATCGATCCAGACAGGTATCATGCGGGACATGCACCCTTTTACCCGGCATGGTTGGAGGATAACTTAGCTGGGAAAGTTGAGCCAAGAATCGATCGGGGAAACAGGGTCATAGACGAAGATGCAGAAACCCAAGTAAAGTACAACAAGTTGTGCAAGAGGATTCATGTCTCCGATGCCGAACATCAGGAGATACACGAGACAGTCAAGAGATTAATCAGGGAATGGCGGGAAATGGCTATCACCTCCAATGAAAGAGTAGAATATTTGGAACAGAGTTTGATGGAGCTAGAAGGAAAGATAAGAAAGAGGGTCGCTGACTGCCATAATGCTGAAGGAAGCGAGGGTGGACATCTGGCAAAAGTATACCTGTTGTTGGGCATGCAGGAACTAGGGGACCTGATTGATGGAGTCAGAAAGATCAAGCCCGGGGAAGGTCCTTCTGGGACCAAGTAGATTAGATTTACCTGCTTTTCCTAAATGTAATATGGCCAAATGCCAGTAGTGTCCTATCTTTTATTATCTTAGTGTCGTTTTGGATTCATCTATTTTTATATTAATGAAATGAGGCAATTATTGGCATCTAAGTTCTCCAAAACAACTTGTCGCTAGGCCTACCTCGGGCACAATGAGGCTCCAAAAATAAGACACGAATTTACATTTCGCAATATGTGGTTAAATGCCGCAAATACTCTTTTTAGATCTCTTACTGATTTGGCTACCTTTTGTTTTTCTTTCTTTCTTTTGATTATTCCCATTCCCCAAAGGTTGGTTCGCGCATACTGGCATCATCAGTTTATTACACAAGATCCAGAGGCCCTCCACCTTCTCCTCATCCTAGTCCACCAAAAGGCAAAGGGAAAGCAAAGATGGATGATTTGAATGGCACCAGAAAAGACAACAACACACATGTTGAAAATGCAGAAGCTTCTTATGGCCAAAGTATTCGGGTGCCAAATGATGTAGTATCACGACTTGAGCAGAAAATACTAGAACTCCAGGGTGAGCTCGAGCAGGTCCAGAGCTTAACAAATCTATCCCTCCCACTCAATATCCCAAATGTCAACCATTCAGACACTCAGAACCCCGCACCACGGCAAAACACACCCAACAAGAGCTCACAGAATCTTCCTGCACCTCACCATTATACAAACCCACCACAAAATCAAACTGTCCCACCACAGTACCAGCAAAACACCTACCACTCCACAAAACACCCCACAAATAATTATTGTACACCATAACTCCAATGATCACAATTATACCCAAACTCTCGGTCAACAAAACAACACTATATATGTGGAAACCATACCTCACTCCACTCAACCCGTATCCTATGCACCGGAATCCTTTGAGAATGACCTGCTCATTAAGAACCTAGCTGAAGAGCTCAAGAAGTTGACAAGTTGGGTTCAAGGTGTCTAAGGAAGCAAAGGGATAGAAGGTCTAAACTATTAATACCTATGCATACAGCCCGATGTAGAAGTGCCGAAGAATTACAAACCTCACAAGTTCTAAATGTTTGACGGAACAGGTGATCCCAAGGTTCACTTGAGGACTTATTGTGACAAGCTTGTAGGGGTCGAAAAGGATGAAAGGATCCGAATGATGCTTTTCATGAAGAGTCTTATAGGAGATGCTTTATCCTGGTACATCAGCTAGGATCCCAAGAAGTGGGCCAACTGGGTGAGTATGGCGTCTGACTTCACGGACAGATTCAAGTTTAACATAGATAATGCGCCGGATGTCTTCGACATTCAGAACTTAAAGAAGAAGCCCATTGAGAACTTCCGCGAGAATGCTACTCGTTGGAGGTCCGAAGCATCCAAAGTCAGGTTGACATTAGACGAGGAACAGATGAACAAGTTCTTCGTCAGAGCACATGATCCCCAGTACTATGAAAGATTGATGGTTATTGAAAACAACAAGTTTTCCGATATCATCAAACTCGGAGAAAGGATTGAAGAGGGCATTAAAAGCGGTATGGTGACAAACTTTGAGGCATTGGATACCACAAACAAAGCATTGCATTCAGGGGGTATATCGAAGAAGAAACATGCAGGAACAGTAATGGTCGCCCAAGGACCCAAAACCCCCTTGTATATCAAACCTCCCCACTTACATACCAAGCACCTCCAACTACATATCAACCATCACCTCTCAGATATTTCCAACCAGCCACTGCTTATCACATATATAATGCCCAACCCTCTCATTTTCAGTCACCTCCAACTCGCCCAAACTACCCAAGACCTCGGCCTAACTTTGACCGCAAACCACCTAAACAATACACTGCCATTGCCGAACCCATTGACCAACTGTATGAAAGGCTGAAAGTTGATGGTTACGTTACCCCTATCCCTGCTGCGACCGTGGAGAATTCATCCCAATTGACGAGTGCCGAACACTAAAGTATAAGATCCAGACCATTATTGATAATAAGGTCATTCAGGTCAAATAAGCTACACCCAACATCCACAACAACCTCCTCCCAGATCATAGGGTTGAAGGTATCAATGTGATAGAGACCGATAAGGAGTGGGATCCTGAGGGATCAATTAGACTTACCAAAGAGGGTGACAATCCTAAGAAACCCGCAGTCACGCTCAATCTTATTATAGTACAAATATAGCCGCCAATGGAGGTTGAGATAGCTGCATCAGTTCCATTTGAAGTTGAGATAGCACCCCCCGCAGCTACGCATGTTCCATTCGAGGTGGAAGTAACCACACCTTTCACAGTGATAGTGTTAACCATGCCGCCTTTCAACACCAAGGTTATACCCTGGGATTATGGGGCCAGAGCTAGAAGAAGAGGAAAGAGCAAAATAGAAGAATCCAGCGTTGCGCAAGGAATGACCAGAACGGGAAGAGTCTATACACCAAAGCATTTGGGGGAATCCAGTAAGAAAGCTTCTAACTGACCGCCCGTTATTCAAACAGGCTCGGACGACCTTTGGGGGAAAGTGCAATTAAAAGAGTATTCAGTCATCGATCATTTGAACAAGACTCCTGCTCAAATATCTATCCTGTCACTGCTACAGAATTCAGAAGTGCATATGAATGCTCTCTTAAAGGTGTTAAGTGAGGCATATGTACCTAACAACACCACTGTGGGAGAAATGGCCAATATGGTAGGACAGGTGCAGGAAAGTCACAAAATCACCTTCAACGAGGACGAGCTGCCACCTGAGGGTTTGAATCGTAACAGGGCACTGCATATTACCGTGCAATGTGAGGACAATTTCATTGCCAGAATTCTGATAGATGGGGGATCCAGTCTCAATATTTACCCATTGACAACACTGAAGAGGTTGGGAAAAGGCCTGTATGAAATACGAGAAAGGACTATGAATGTCAAGGCATTTGACGGGTCTTAGAGATCTACATTTGGAGAGATCAATCTTTGTCTACAGATGTGGCCTACATGGTTTGATGTCAATTCCATGTGCTGGATATATCTACATCACTGGGTGCATACTGTTGGTGCTTATCACTGTCAAGGAGACCTGCATCAGCATTCACTTATCACTATCAGAAAAAGAAGAGTACACACAGTTCCTGAAAGACTATGAGGACATCGTTTCATGGTCATACAACGACATGAACGGGTTAAGTACATCTATTGTGGCTCACAAGTTTCCCACAAACCCGATGTGTCCGCCAGTAAAGAAGAAACTCAGGAAATTCAAGCCTGATATGAGTCTGAAAATCAAAGAGGAGGTCACCAAGCAAATCATGGACAAGGTCCTCATGGTGGTTGAATACCCAACTTGGTTAGCCAACATCGTGCTAAATCCGAAGAAGGATGGGAAGGTTAGAATTTTTGTCGATTATCGGGATCTCAACAGAGCCAGCCCAAAGGATGATTTCCCACTTCCAAACATACCCATTTTACTAGACAATTGTGCCAGACATGAACTCCAGTCCTTTGTAGATTGTTTTGCCGCTTACCATCAGATCTAGATGGACGAGAAATACGTTGAGAAAATCGGTTTCATTAGATCATGGGGAATATACTGTTATAAGATGATGACATTTGGTCTAAAGAATGCTGGGGCCACCTACATGAGGGCTATGACTACCATTTTTCATGACATGATACATAAGGAGATCGAGGTATATGTGGACGATGTCATCATCAACTCCAAGAAAGCCAGAGATCATATAGTAGATTTGAAGAAGTTCTTCGACAGACTGCGAAAGTACAAACTGAAATTAAACCCTGCAAAGTACGCATTCGGGGTCCTTGCTGAAAAGTAATTTCTGTTCATTGTCAGCCGCCGAGGGATAGAATTGGATCCATAGAAAGTCAAAGCCATCCAGGAGCTGCCACCACCAACGAGTAAGAAAGATGTAATGAGTTTTCTAGGACGGCTAAACTACATCACTCAGTTCATAGCCCAGTCCGCAGTTATATGTGAGCCAATTTTCAAGATGTTGAAGAAATATGTTGCAACTAGTTGGACCGAGAATTGTTAAAGGGCTTTCGACAAGATCAAGGAGTACCTATCAACACCACCAGTTTTGGTCCCGCCAGAGCCAGGCAGACCTTTGCTACTCTACCTCACAGTGTTAGATGGAGTCTTCGGCTGCGTTCTAGGGTAGCACGACGAGACAGGGAGAAAGGAATAATCTATCTATTACTTGAGTAAGAAATTCACTCCATATGAAGCGCGGTACTCTCTATTGGAACATACCTATTGTGCCTTGACCTGGATAGCTCAGAAGCCGAGGCATTACTTCTGTGCCTATACAACATATTTCATATCTAGAATGGATCCCTTGAAGTATATCTTTCAGAAGCTTATACCCACTGGCAAGCTGGCTAAGTGGAAATCCTGTTGAGTGAGTTCGACATTGTTTATGTAACTTAGAAAGCAGTCAATGGACATGCACTGGCCGATCATCTGGCTGAGAACCCTGTGGAAGGAGAATACGAACCCCTGAAAACGTATTTTCCCGATGAAGAGGTGCTATTCATAGGAGAGGATATTGCTGAATCCTATGTCGATTGGAGGATGTTCTTTAACAGAGCGACAAATTTCAAAGAGTCGGTATTGGAGTTGTCTTGGTATCGAAAACTGGCCAAAATAATCCGATATCTGCAAACCTCAGATTTCCCTACACTAACAACATGGCGGAATACGATACTTGCATATTAGGACTCAACATGGCCATTGACATGAACATTTAGGAGCTGCTGGTTATTGGTTATTCAGATTTTTTTGTGCACAAGCTACAAGGAGAATGTGCCACCAAGAATTCCAAGATATTTCCATATTTTCACCATGTGCAGGAATTGAGAAAGAGGTTCACGAAGATAGAGTTGCGGAATGTTCCAAAGGTTTAGAATGAGTTTGTCGATGCATTGGCCACTTTGTCATCAGTGATAAAACATCCAGACAAGAACTTCATTGATCCTATCCCAATAAGGATCCATAGTCAGTCGGCATATTGTGCTCATGTTGAAGAAGAAACATATGTGAAGCCTTGGTTCCACGACATCAAAAGGCATCTGACAAAAGGAGAGTACCCGGAGCATGCAAACCATACTCAAATGAGCATGCTTCGGATGTTGTCCAACAATTTCTTCCACAGTAGAGGAACCCTATATCGAAGAACTTTGGATTTGGGATTATTGAG
This sequence comes from Nicotiana paniculata, assembly GCA_005239505.1. Lineage (NCBI taxonomy): Eukaryota > Viridiplantae > Streptophyta > Magnoliopsida > Solanales > Solanaceae > Nicotiana > Nicotiana paniculata. Next base: position 21,979 of record ML317476.1, read on the forward strand.
GTGCGTCGACGCAAAGGAAGCTTCAAAGCTGCTTGAGGAGATACATTCCATAACCTGTGGCACGTATATGAATGACTTTATCTTGGCCAAAAAGATACTCAGGGCCGGTTATTTATGGATGGCCATGGAGACAGATTGCATCCGATATGTTCAAAAATGCTACCAATGTCAAGTGCATAAAGATATGATAAAAGTGCCGCCGAGTGAGATAAACGCAACAAGCTCACCTTGGCCGTTCACCGTCTGGGGAATGGATGCTATTGGTTTAATCGAGCCCAGTGCCTCAAATGGGCATCGATTCATCTTGGTACCTATTGATTACTTCACAAAATGGGTCGAAGCAGCATCTTACAAAGTAGTGACAAAAAAGGTTGTGGAAAATTTTGTTCGCGACCAAATTGTTTGTCAGTTTGGAGTTCTAGAATCCATCATCACTGATAATGCCGCCGATCTCAATAGTGATCTGATGAAAACCATGTGCGAGACTTTCAAAATAAAGCACAAGAATTCCACAGCATACAGACCTCAAATGAATGGATCCGTAGAAGCCGCCAACAAAAATATCAAGAAGATACTGAGGAATATGGTAGAGAATCACAAATAGTGGCATAAGAAACTACCATTCGCCTTACTGGGATACCGTACCACAGTCCGCACATCAACCGGCGCAACACCCTATTTACTGGTTTATGGCACTGAAGCTGTTATTCCCGCCGAAGTAGAGATTCCCTCCTTGAGGATCATACAAGAAGCTGAGCTCAGCGACGCAGAATGGATAAAGAGCCGTTATGAGCAGCTAGCCCTCATAGACGAAAAAATGATGAATGCGGTATTTCACAGACAACTGTACCAGAACAAGATGTCCAGAGCCTTCAACAAAAGAGTCAAGCCGAGACAGTTCACACCGGGGCAACTGGTGTTAAAGAAGATCTTTCCACAACAGGACGAAGCCAAAAGGAAATTTGCTCCCAATTGGCAAGGTCCTTACATGGTTCATAATGTATTGACAGGAGGAGCCCTCATACTCGCAGAAATGGGCGGAGAAGTATGGCCAAAACCAATTAATTCAGATGCAATCAAGCGATACTACGTGTAATTGTTTATGTTTTCGCGTATGATGTAAATTGAACTACACTCAACCTGATTCCCGTTTAAGAGGAGATACGTAGGCAGCCCTGTGGGTTCGGTCACAATTCAATAAAATTTCCACTTTCCCCATCATTAGAAATTGGGGCAGAATTTTGAGGACCCCCAAAATTCTGAAGCAAGTTCAGCGATCGCAGTATATATAGCAGTCAGACATGTTTGTCCATCTAACTGGGGCAGAATTTTGAGGTCCTTCTCAAAATTCTACGGCAAGAAAAGTCGCAATATCTCGGATCGCATCATAGTCACTAGTTCATTTAAACAACTTTTTAAAAAACATATCTTTTACTATGACTTTGAAAACTAAGCATGCTTGATTTTGAAATAACTCTATTTAGAAAATGCTACCCCAATGATTTGAACAGGATCTTTAGACCGAGCAAAGAAAGCCGACGGAGACGCGAACCAACCTCCCCTTTTACAGAACTCCCAATTTTTCTTTGGATGCAGGAACAAAGAACATGCTTCAAAGTCACAATGTTCATAACAACCACGATACTAAAGTCTACTACCAGCTAAGAAAACTTTGTTATCACCGGTTATTTATTCTATTCTGCATGGGACTAAGCCCTGTTCGCATATCTACATGAGGCTAAGCCCTGCTTCCTTTTGCATAAGGCTAAGCTCTGCCTTCATTTGCATGGGACTAAGCCCTGTCGTGTAATCTTGCACGAGACTAAGCTTTGTCTCCGTATCTGCATGAGGCTATGACATGCCTCTATATTTGCATAAGGCTAACATTTTCCTTCATTTGCATGGTACTAAGCCCTGTCCCAAAATCTTGCATGAGACTAAGATCTATCTTCGTATCTGCATGAGGCTAATCCTTGCCTCCATATTTGTATAAGGCTAAGATCTGCCTTCATTTGCATGGTACTAAGCCCTGTACCGAATCTTGCATGAGACTAAGCTCTGTCTCCATATCTGCATGAGGCTAAGGCCTGCCTCCATATTTGTATGACGTTAAGCCCTGCTTCCATATTTGCATAAGGCTAAGCTCTGCCTTCCACTTGCATGGGACTAAGCCCTGTCCCGAATCTTGCATGAAACTAAGCTCTATCTCCATATCTGTACGAGGTTAAGCCCTGCCTCCATATTTTCATAAGGCTAAGCGCTGCCTTCTATTTGTATGGGACTGAGCCTAGTCCCATATCTTGCCGAGACTAAGTGTTGTCTCACCGGCACTATCTATTTGCTCTTCTTTCGGGCTAAGCTCTATGCTGAACTTCACAAGACTAAGCCTTGTATTGTTTCTCTTAAAATCATGTTATTGCATCTCATGGGTTGAATCATCGCCAACTTGCCCAAAGGCGTCATAGTCTAAAGGCATCATCCTCATTGCCGGAAGACACTATGCTATGGCCTGAGGATCTCTCAAAGTTGCATATCATTATTCAAAGGCGTCATGGTTCAGAGGCACCATTCTCATTGCCCGAGAACATCATTTCATGGACTCTGAATCCCTCACTGAACAATTCATGGCCCAGGACATCATGGTCTAAAGACGCCATCCTTAGTCCGAAGACAATTCTCATGGTCCGAAGGGAATCTGCATCATGTTTAAATTTCGGCACAAATATATGCTCGTAGTATCTCTTCAGTTGCAGGTGACACGCTAAGAAACCGTTATACCAATAGGAGCAATTCCGCTCCAGTTCCTACAAATTATCTCAAACCTGACCATTCACCATAAACATTCTTCACCTATCCTGAAATCTGCCTCATATTTACTTACCTCTTTACTGTACCTGATGTTATTGGCCCCACTAGTGAATGTCGATGTCAAACCCTCGTCACTACTTCTCCGAGGTTAGGCTAGATGCTTACTGGGTACACGTTGATTACGTACTCATACTACACTTGCTGCACATTTTTTTGTGCAGGCACATATATGACTAGTGGCCTTGTGAGAGTAGAGGCGCGTATGCATGCAGGGACTTAGGTGAGCTGCATTCTATATTGCAACCCGCATCTGGCAAAGTCTCCTTCAGAGTATTTATATTTCTCTTGTCCAATTGTATTACAGACAGATGCTGTGTTTTATTTTACATGGCTAGTTAATGCTCACGCACTTATGACACCGGGTATTGAGGTGATTATGGGTTGTCCTGTATGGAAATTATTAAAAATGTTATTATTTATTCTGTAAATCCCATTTTTTACTATTTAATTGAAGGAAAATATGATTTCTAAAATATTGAAATAATAACCAAATTAAGTATTATTGTTGGCCTGCCTTAAAGTAGTGTCCCTGTGCCATCAAGACCTCTAATGGATTTTGGGTCGTCACAACATGGTATCAGAGCGCCAGGTTCACTTAGGTCTCACGAGTCATGAGCGAGTCTAGTTGAGTCTTGCGGATCGTTAAGGAGATATCTGTACTTATCTTCGAGTGGCTACAAGGCTGTTAGGAGCACTTTCCTTCTTGATTCCTCATCGTGTGAATTGCTCCTTTTGAGGCTTGTACCTTCATTTCTTTCCTATTCAATATTATGCGAAGTGAAGCTCCTGTTGTAGATTGGAAATCGAGGAATTTTCATGGTACCACAGATGTGGTGCAGGATGTTTCTACCTGCAGATTTGATTGTGCTATTACCATTGTCTTTCGGAAGGCCGTCCTGTCATTTCAGCTCAGCATCAGTATTACCTAAGGTTTGAGATTTGGCATTGATTGTTATGACGATTCATGCGTTGCTTTCGCATAATGTTTGTGTAATGGTAGGATGATTGTCTAGGCGTCGAGGCAGTGAATGACCTGAAAGGAGGTTTTACACAATACATGATTCAGAGACTCAATATTTACACAATGGAGGAAAGGCAATCAGACTATGAATGTTCAAATTTGGGTTGATGGAGTAACGAAGCTTGGTATTTTTGAACGGGGTAGATTTCTCAATTGTGATGTGGTGTCATTGTCCTTGTTGAACGCGTTAAGGTTCACCGATGTTATGGCCTTCTTCAATTTACGTTCGGGGTAAGTATTGTGAAATGGTGCATGAGATACAGTCGTCAGAGTTAATAGAGTGTAGATATTTCAGAATCAAATTGGTACTTCTAGTATTGATGGCTCGAGAAAGATGATCTTCTAAGAGGTTTAGAGTTGGTAGCGACTCATTTGTTCGGGTGTTACAGAGATGGATTCGAATTTGGGGCAACAATTGGGCAACGAAGGACGAGGAAAGACATGTGGGAGGTGTTTTGCGGTGGTTGAATTGTTAGAAGGTCAAACATGAACAACAGAAGTCGAAGAGTTGCTTAAAGGAGAGGGTTTAACCAAAGTGAGAGAGTGGTAGAGTAACATATGGGTTCTGTGGTAGGGTGGCCACACGTCTTCATGCTTTTTTGAGAGGGTGTTCATGTGCTAGCAAGGCCTTTTAGTTTGATTATATTCGAGAACAAGTCAGAGTGGGTGACTCTCAACAATGGCCTTAGTAGGTTCAAAAATTAAAGGTCGGTGCCTAGGGATTTTGAGTTTGTGGTATGGTTAAGTATCGAGCTTTTGTAGTGAATTATAAAAGGGTCTTGGAGTGTTCTATGTTATTATCGGTCTGCGGTGTATAATTCGGGTTAATACAGAAATTTCCAGAATGGGTGTACCAGTTGAAGATGCGAATATACGCACAAAGAGGGTATGAGATGGTTCATGGGTTTTAGTGACAAAGTGGTCTCGTGAAGTAAGGTCACTCAGCATGAGTGCGAATTTGGGTTCGCTATATTTTAAATGGAGCTATTATTATTCCTAAGGCAAGTCCGAAGTAAATTAGAGGATGTCGGATAGGTTAGCAATTGTTGGATTGGCATGATGGTGGCAATGATCAGTTTCTTCAGCGTGTTAAGTTATGCACGCGATTTGTGGCGGTACGCGCAAGACTTGACGACTGTTGTAATTGATTTTATTTGTAGGCATTCGAGTATTATGGCATGTTATGTGTAGATGGATCCCGGAAGAGTTATGGTGGTTTTTATTATTACTCGAGGTTTGTATTTCTGCAGTTATGAGAGTTCAGTCACGTGTGGAAATGGTTCTCCTGAAATGAGTTAAGTGAAAGGTTTGTATATGCTGCAGTGTTTATTCTATTAGTAGTTTAAGAGTTATGATGGAAGTCTGGTATTATCTCGTATTGACATGTTAGGTTCAGTGAGCGACATGGGAATTGGAAGTTGAGGATCAAGGTAGCGGTTCGGTGTAGACAAGAATGTTACGAGCTTGCATGAACAGGAAAGGATCCAAATGTTTAGAGTAAGCTGGTATTATCTTAGGCGTCACATGATATCACTGTCATATCTAAGAGGCTTTGTGTACTGATTTGCAGAATCTCGATTCACTTTACAAGCATTGTATGGACGGTGGTATTGATTTGCAGACTTGTTACCTGGTGCGGAAGGTAGTGTGAGCATATCCTACGGGAAGATGGTATAAGTGTGACATATATTCACATGATTGATTGAAGATTGAAACCAAGTTTGGAGAATATGGTACTATCGCTAATGTGAGAGTTTAGGCCTGGAAGGCGCTCTGTTCATTTAGTTGCGAACTGTGGATGTTTGTTCCGGATTAGATGACTGTTCTTATGTGTCATTAATAGGGTTATTATGGATCCTTGGAAGGTTATTAGCCCGGTTCGGTACAATAAGATCGTCTTGAGGTACGTGGATGGATCTAGATGTGAATCTGCGCTCTATATCAGGCCGGATGTGTTCATTTCGGCATAATGTTGCTTACGGAGGGGTCTTCGGGCCTTGGATGTTATTTCTGTCATCAGCCATCCATGTATTCTCTATTGTGCCATGTGGGTTGTGAGGCGTTTTGATTATTCACACTCGTGTTGAGATCCCGTGTAATATGTGGTGTTGTGAGAGCAGGATGGCTCTCGAGAAACTGGTCATTTATTGCACCTTAGTTGTGCTTGAGTTTCGTAGCATATGGCGCTATCCGTCTCCCCAGGATTTGTATTATTCACTTCGTGTGCTTGTGGTTGATATTCGAGTATTTCAGAGGTATGAGAATTTTACCTTGGTAAGTATTTCCTTATAGATTATTATGTGTGGATCGGATGGCATACCACCACGGGTATGTTGTTTGGATGGGGTGGCACCCCGCCACGGGTATCATGGTTGGATGAATTGCACGCTGTAACGATATCATGTGTGGATCAGGTTGCACGCCGCAATAGTGTGATGTTGAGTACAGTTCCCTATACCTAATATTGTGTGTTTTGTTTCTCATTTTCTGTGGAAGGTTCATAACATCTTTTCAATTGTTTAATTAGTCATGTGAGTTGAGTAGTTCTTTCCATAATTCGATTTCCTTATGTATCAAATTCGAGTTTGTAGCTTGTTGGCACATTGTGGAATCATATGAGACTTTTGGTCTTGTCTAAGGTGGCTTATCGCATGAGAAGCTTGTACTGGGTGAGACGATATTTCTAGACCTGGAATCAGAGCGATCATATTTATGCGGCATAATTGATAGCAAATATCATTATTTGGTTCATAATGAGGTAATGGTTCTTATCAGTAGGAGAGACTCAATGATCTATTGACTCGACAGTTGGTTAGGAATTTCTACACATCTCTTCCGTCATGACAGTAGTGCAAGATTAGAACAGGACTTATATGTGTCATGGGGTGTGTTGTAGGCATCAGATTTGTGGAATTATGGCTATTATTGTCAGAGGGTGTTATTATGGTCATGTGAATTATGCGGCGCATGGTGTGGATTCAGAATGGGTATACAATTAGGTATAGGTACATCATGTAGTGATGGATATGGTGTTTGTATGGTGGAAAAAGACCTGGTAGAGGATTTCATATGTTCGAATTTTGCTCTAAGGCTTATTTTACTAACTAAAAAGGGGAATTTGCAGGTTTACTTGAACTCATGTGCTAAACTGGGTTGTGGTAGCACAGGAAGGTGCACGAGGTGTTACACAGTGATTTTGGACAACACCAGAGCAGTTCTTAGCACGTTCGAGGACGAACGTATATTTAAGAAGGAGAGAATGTAACGATCTGACCGGTCATTTTGATCTCCAACGTGATGCTTAGTGGTTTGAGGCCATGAGCAGCTTCACTTCAGGTATTATGACTTGTACGCGTGGTCGAAATCAAATTTCGGGAAGTTAGGAGTTGATTTGGAAAGAAAATTCTCATATTGGGAGCTTTAAGTTGGAAGGATTAACTAAACTGCGATTCTTGAGTAAATGAACTTGGAATCAGGATTTGAAGGTTCCAACAGGGTTGTATGATGATTTTGGACTTGGGCGTATGTCCGGATCAGGTTTTGGAGGACCCGTGAGCGTTTCGGCGCATGTTGTGGAATTATGCATTTTGGAACAGTTTCATAAATTTGGGTTGAGGTAGCGCGTTCGGAAGTGGATTTGGAGGTCTATAGGTCATTTCGGGGTCATTTAGGGAATGTTAGAAATTTGAAGGTTTTGAGAAGTTTGACCGGGAGTGGATTTTCTGATATTGGGGTCGTATTTCGATTCCGGAAGTTGGAGCAGGTCCATATTGTCGAATGTGACTTGTATGAAAAATTTGAGGCAAATCGGATGTAATTTTATTGGTTTCGACATCGAATGTAGAAGCTTGAATTTCTAAAGTTCATTAAACTTGAATTGGGACGATTCATGATTTTGATGTTGTTTGATGTGATTTGAGGCCTCGAGCAGGTCCCTGTTATGTTATGGGACTAGGTTGTGTGATTGGACGGGGTCCCAGGGGCCTCGGGTGTGATTCGGAGTGGTTTCAGACCATTTTTCTTTGTTTCAAAGTAGGTGATGCTGGTGTCTGATGTTGTCCTTCGCGAACGTGAAGGGTCTCACGAGTTCGCGAAGAGCAAATGTGGGCTGAGAGGTTTTGATCAACGTGAACGAGACTCGGGGGTCACGAACGGGGAGGGTAACTGGAGCAAGCTTACGCGAACAGGACACAGGGGTCGCGAATGCGAAGAAGAAATAGGGTGCGGGGACCTGGAGTGGTTTGGCCTTTCCGAACACGGAGCTCCAGCTGCAAACACGAAGTAGTGGAGTCTGAAGCCTTCGCGAACGCGAGGCTTTGATCATGAACGCGAGGCTTTGATCGCGAACGCGATGAAGGGCCTGGCCTGGGCAGATCGTTTTAAAGACGAGATTTGGCCTGGAGAGGATATGAACCTGGCAAGGGTCTTGGCAAAAACCTTCAGGGTTTCTCAAAACCAATACAATTGAAATGTCATGGTATATCCTTTGGGCTAGGGTATCAGTACACCTGGAAAGAATACAATGACTGGTCACCACCGTGGCGTGGTCCGTACTATCCACTTGAGCAGCATGTATCTTGCCTGAGTCAGACTTTCCAGCAGACCGACATCATATGAGGACCAGAGGAGGAAGAAGCACTGGCCGCCTTAAGGAACTTGTTCCTGGAGGATGAAGACATGGACTGTTGTGTAATTGTTGAGGAGGAGGAGGAGGAGGAGGAGGAGGAAGTCCCTACCATCCGAGATGTGGAGAAAGGATCATTCCTCAAGAATTGGACTGTCAGACCATCCAGGGCCCAACGCGTCCCGGGGTAGCAAGGCTGAATAACATTGTTTGTTTTATTGTTTTCTAAGAAAATGATTTCCCTTTTTGCATTTGTTTTAAATAAAATCTCCAGCGTTCCAAAAACATTGTTTAAATTATTGAAAATCGCTTTTATGTTTTAATGGATCGATATTTATTATTACCATTTTCTCTCATATCTTTATCTATAAAACATTACTATTTCCTGTCTTGATGAACCAACAACTGTGACATGTAATGAGGCAACGCAACAAAAGGATAGTGATTCAGAAGAAGAGGATGTCATACCCGAGGAAATCGTCAGGGAAGTAGAGGAGTTTGAGAACAATCCCAAATTCAACCTGGATGAGACTGAGATAATCAACTTAGGAGATTTTGAAACTTTCAAGAAGACCCACATCAACATTCACGTATCACCATAAGAAAAAGAAGAGTACACACAGTTCCTGAAAGAGTATGAGGACATCTTTGCATGGTCATACGACGGCATGACCGTGTTAAATACATCTATTGTGGATCACAAGTTGCCCACAAACCCGATGTGTCCGCCAGTAAAGCAGAAACTCAAGAAATTCAAGCCTGATATGAGTCTGAAAATCCAAGAGGAGGTCACCAAGAAAATCAAGGACAAGGTCCTCAGGGTGGTTGAATACCCAACTTGGTTAGCCAACATCGTGCCAGTTCCAAAGAAGGATGGGAAGGTTAGAATTTGTGTCGATTATCGGGATCTCAACAGAGCCTGCCCAAAGGATTATTTCCCACTTCCAAACATACACATTTTAATAGACTGTTGTGTCAGACATGAACTCTAGTATTTTGTAGATTGTTTCGCCGCTTACCATCAGATTTGGATGGACGAGGAAGACGCTGAGAAAACCGCTTTCATTACACCATGGGGAATATACTATTATAAGACGATGCCATTTTGTCTAAAGAATGCTGAGGCGACCTACATGAGGTGTATGTGGATGACGTCATCATCAAGTCCAAGAAAGCCACAGATCATATAGCAAATTTGAGAAAGTTCTTCGACAGACTGCTGAAGTATAACCTGAAATTAAACCCTGCAAAGTGTGGATTCGGGGTCCCTCACGGAAAGTTACTTGGGTTCATTGTCATCCGCCGAGGGATAGAATTGGATCTATTGAAAGTCAAATCCATCCAGGAGCTGCCACCACCAAAGAGTAAGAAAAATGTAATGAGTTTTCTAGGATGACTAAACTACATCAGCTGATTCATAGCCTAGTCCACTGTTATATGTGAGCCAATTTTCAAGATGTTGAAGAGAGATGTTGCAACTAGTTGGACCGAGGATTGTCAAAGGGCTTTCGAAAAGATCAAGTACCTATCAACACCACTAGTTTTTGTCCCGCCAGAGCCAGACATACCTTTTCTACTCTACCTCTTAGTGTTAGATGGAGCCTTCGGCTGCGTTCTGGGGCAGCACGACGAGATAGGGAGAAAGGAACAAGCTATCTATTACATGAGTAAGAAATTCACTCCATATGAAGCGCGATACTCTCTATTGGAACGTACTTGTTGTGGCTTGATCTGGATAGCTCAGAAGCTGAGGAATTACTTCTGTGCCTATACAACATATCTCATATCAAGAATGGATCCCTTGAAGTATATCTTTCAGAAGCCTATGCCCACTGGCAGGCTGGCTAAGTGGAAAATCCTGTTGAGTGATTTTGACATTGTTTATGTAACTCAGAAAGCAGTCAAGGGACAAGCTCTGGCCGATCATTTGGATGAGAACCTTGTGGAAGGAGAATACAAACCCATGAAAACGTATTTTCCCGATGAAGAGGTTCTATTCATAGGAGAGGAGATTGATGAATCCTATGACGGTTGGAGGATGTTCTTTGACGGAGCGACTAATTTCAAAGGAGTCAGTATTGGATCTTTCTTGGTATGGGAAACTGGCCAGCATTATCCGGTATCTGCTACACTCAGATTTCCTTGCACTAACAACATGGCAGAATACAAGGCTTGCATATTATGACTCAACATGGCCATTGACATGAACATTCAGGAACTACTAATGATCGGTGATTCAGATTTTCTTGTGCACTAGGTACAAGGAGAATGGGCCACCAAGAATTCCAAGATATTGTCATATCTGCACCATGTGCAGGAATTGAGAATGAGGTTCACGAAGATAGATTTTCGGCATGTTCCCAGGGTTCAGAACGAGTTTGCCGATGCGTTGGTCACTTTGTCATCAATGATACAACATCCAGACAAGAACTTCATTGATCCTATCCCAATAAGGATCCATAGTCGGTCGGCATATTGTGCTCATTTTGAAGAAGAAACATCTGGGATTCCTTGGTTCCACGACATCAAAAGGCATCTGACAAAAGCAGAGTACCCGGAGCATGCAAACAATACTCAGAAGCGCACGCTTCAGAGGTTGTCCAATAATTTCTTCCACAGTGGAGGAACCCTATATAGAAGAACTCCGGATTTGGGATTATTGAGGTGCGTCGATGCAAAGGAAAATTCAAAGCTGCTTGAAGAGATACATGCCAGAACCTGTGGCCCGCATATGAATGGCTTTGTCTTGGCAAAAAGATACTCAGGGCTGGTTATTTCTGGATGGCCATGGAGACAGATTGCATTTGATATGTTCAAAAATTCTACCAATGTCAAGTGCATGCAGATATGATAAAAGTGCCGCCGATTGAACTAAATGCAACAAGCTCACCTTGGCCATTCGCCGCCTGGGGAATAGATGTCATTGGTCCAATCAAGCCCACCGCCTCAAATGGGCATCAGTTCATCTTGGTAGCTATTGATTACTTCACCAAATGGGTTGAAGAAGCATCTTACAAAGCAGTAACTAAGAAGGTTGTGGAAAATTTTGTCCGTGACCGGATTTTTTGTCGGTTTGGAGTTCCAGAATCCATCATCACTGATAATGCCTCTAATCTCAATAGTGATCTGATAAAGCCATGTGCGAGACTTTCAAAATCAAGCACAAGAATTCCACAACATACAGACCTCAAATGAATGGAGTCGTAGAAGCCGCCAACAGAAGTATCAAGAAGATACTGAGGAATATGGTAGAGAATCACAAACAGTGACATGAGAAACTACCATTCGCTTACTGGGATACCATACCACAGTCCGCACATCAACCGGCGCAACACCCTATTTGCTGGTTTACGGTACTAAAGTTGTTATTCCCATCGAAGTAGAGATTCCTTCCGTGAGGATCATACCAGAAGCTGAGCTCAGCGACGCAGAATGGATAAAGAGCCGTTATGAGCAGCTAGACCTCATAGACGGGAAAAGATGAATGTGGTATGTCACGAAAAACTTTACCAGAACAGGATATTCTGAGCCTTCAACAAAAGAGTCAAGCCGAGACAGTTCACACTAGGGTAATTGGTGTTGAAGAAGATTTTTCCACATCAGGACGAAGCCAAAGGGAAATTCTCTCCCAATTGGAAAGGTCCTTACATGGTTCACAGAGTATTGATAGGGGGATCCCTCATACTCATAGAAATGGACGGAGAAGTATGGCCAAAACAAATCAATTCAGATGCAGTCAAGCGATACTATGTGTAATTGTTTATGTTTTCGCAAATGATGTAAATTGAACTACACTCGAACTGATTCCCATTTAAGAGGAGATACGTAGGTATCCCTATGGGTTCGGTCACAATTCAATAAAATTTCCACTTTCCCTATCATCAGAAACTGCGCTCAAAATTTCGAAGCAAGTTCAGCAATCGCAGCATATACATCAGTCAAAAATGTTTGTCCGTCTAACTATGGAAGAATTTTTAGGAGGACCCTCAAAATTATACGGCAAGAGAAGTCACAATGTCTCGTATCTATTCACAGTCACTGTTTTAGTTAAGCAATTTTCTAAAAAACATATCTTTTACTATGGCTTTGAAAAGTACGCATGCTTGCTTTTGAAATAACTGTTTAGCCAACGCACCCTCAATGATTTGAACAGGATCTTCAGACCAAGCAAAGCAAGCCAACGGAGACGCGAACCAACCTTCCCATTTACAGAACTCACATTTTTTCTTTAGATGCAGGAACAAAGAATATACATGCTTCAAAGTCATAATCTTCATAAAAACTGCGATACTGAAGTATATTACCAGCTAAGAAAACTCTGTTATCACCGGCTATTTATTCTATTCTACATGGGACTAAGCCCTATCACGTATATCTACATGATGCTAAGCCCTGCCTCCATATTTGCATAAGCCTAAGCTCTGCCTTCATTTGCATGGGACTAAGCCCTGTCCCGAAATCTTGCATGAGACTAAGCTCTGTCTCCGTATCTGCATGAGGCTAAGCCTTGCCTCCATATTTGCAAAAGGCTAAGCTCTGCCTTTATTTGCATGGCACTAAGACCTGTATCGAATCTTGCATGAGACTAAGCTCTGTCTCCATATCTGCATGAGGCTAAGCTCTGCCTCTATATATGCATGAGGTTAAGCCCTGCCTCCATATTTTCATAAGTCTAAGCTCTTCCTTCCACTTGCATGGGACTAAGCCCTGTCCCGAATATTGCATGAGACTAAGCTATGTCTCCATATCTACATGAGGCCCTGCCTCCATATTCGCATAAGGGTAAGCTCTGCCTTCCACTTGCATGGGACTAAGCCCTGTCCCGAATCTTTGCATGAGACTAAGCTCTGTCTCGACCCTGCATGAGGCTAAGCCCTTCCTCCATATTTTCATAAGGCTAAGCATTTCCTTCTATTTGCATGGGACTAAGCCCTGTCCCAAATCTTGCCGAGACTAAGCATTGTCTCTCCGGTACTATCTGTTTGCTCTTCTTTCGTGCTAAGCTCTGCCCTAAACTTCACAAGACTAAGCCTTGTCTTGTTTCTCTTGAAATAATGTTATTGAATATCATGGGCTGAAATATCGCTAACTTGTCCAAAGGCGTCATAGTCTAAAGACATCATCCTCATAGCCAGAATACACCATGCTATGGCTTGAGGATCTCTCAAAGTTGCATATCATTATTCAAAGGCGTCACGGTTCGGAGGCACCATTATCATAGACCGAGAACATAATTTCATGGCCTCTAAATCCCTCACTGAACAATTCATGGCCCAGGACATCATGGTCTAAAGACGTCATCCTAACCGTCCGAAGACAATTCTCATGGTCCGAAGGGAATCTGCATCATGTTTAAATTTCTGCACAAATATATGCTCGTAGTATCTCTTTACTTGCAGGTGACCCAATAAGAAACCGTTATACCAACAGGAGCAATCCCGCTCCAGTTCCTACAAATTATCTCAAACCTGGCCATTCACCATAAACATTCTTCACCTATCCCCAAATCTCGTGGCCATTCTCAGGGGTCGCACGCGTTCGCAAAGAGGAAATGTGGGCTGAGAGTTTTTGTTCTACACGAACGCGACTTAGGGGTCTCGAACGCAGAGGGGAACTGGAGCAAGCTTACGCGAACGCGACACAATGGTCGCAATCGCGAAGAAGAAAGAGGGAGCGGGGACCAGTAGCGGTTTCGCCTTCATGAACGCGGAGCTCCAGCCAAGGAGGTGAAGCAGTGGAGTCTGAAGCCTTTGCGAATGCGAGGCTTTGATCACGAACAGGATGAAGGACCTAGCTTGGGCAGATTGTTTTAAAGACATGATTTGGCCATTTTCCTCTATTTTTCATTTGGTTGGGCGATTTATGAGCTATTTGAAGGGATATTTTCGTCATCTTTGTCAAGGTAAGTGATTCCCACCTATTGCAAGTTAAATTTTCGGATTATTTATGGATTTAGACATCAAAAGTTGTAGAAAATTTGGGATTTTGAGAGAAAACCTAGAAATTTATATTTTTTGATTTTGACCACGAATTTGGGCATGGAATTGAAAACAAATCATATGTTTGAGTTCATGATGTTATGGGTAGTTTTTATCTTCAAAAATTTTTGGAATCAGGGCACGTGGGTCTGGGGGGTGAATTTTATGAATTCTTCAAATTGTGTTGGAAATTCACTTTAATAGTTAGGATGTGAACTCTTGAGTATGTATTGACTATTTTATATAACATTTGACTGGATTCGGGTCGTTTTGCACCGATTTGAGTATTGAAAGCACAATCTTGGACCGGAAAGTAAGCTTTGAGACGAGGTAAGTCTCATGTCTGACTCTATGGGGCTGGGGGGGGGGATTACCCATAGGTGTTGTATATTGATGTATGCTACTTGTTGTGGGGGATACGTACACGCGAGGTGATGAGAGCCCATATGTAGCGACATTCATGTTATTCTCCGAGTAGACTTAGGTTCAAATCATGCTATAGCTGTACTATTTGAGCAGTCTCTCGCCTATTAAATTCCTATGTTTTATATTTCTACTTGAGACTAGACTTACTATTGTAGAGACTTCAAGATTTCATGATGAGTCACCAAATAACATTACTCCTCTTACGATATGTTTTCGTGATATTTATACTTCATTGAATGTTTTTTGTTAACGAAATTACAACTCACACGTTTATTCCTGAGTGGGGTCAAGGACCCGTCAAAGCTTCTTATTCTAATAGGATCGGGTCATTCGCCTCGACAGGATTATGTATGTCAATCTCATGGGAGTGGGTCGTTCGCCTTGACAGTTTAATAGATGCATCTATGGTTCATGCCATTCGACCCTTGCCAGTGCATAGTTTTAATATTTATGTAAGATCGGGTCGTACATCTCGGAATTTCCTATAACGTATCCTCATGGAATCGTGCGTAATATCTGGCAAGAATACAGTGTATTTTTTATTTTCCCGATTTGAGTTATGCCAATCTATCTGATGAGATATACTATATGTATATACACGCTCCGGTTAAGGAAGGAATTTTTAATTGAGAGCTTGAGTTTCTTGTAAAGAGGGGGATTTGTACCCCGTGATTTATACTTGTTTATCTCATTTATTTACTCCGCCTCATATTTACTTACCTCTTTACTATACCTAATGTTATTACCCCATTAGTGAGTGTCGATGTCGACCCCTCGTCACTACTCCTCCGGGGTTAGGCTAGATGCTTACTAGGTACACGTTGCATTACGTACTCATACTACACTTGTTGTACATTTTTTTGTGCAGGCACATATATGACTAGTGGCCTTGTGAGAGCAGAGGTGCGTATGCATGCGGAGACTTAGGTGAGCTGCATTCTATATTGTGACCCACAACCGACAGAGTCTCCTTTAGAGTATTTATAATTCTCCTGTCCAATTGTATTACGGACAGATGTTGTATTTTATTTTACATTCCTAGTTAATGCTCATGCACTTGTGACACCGAGTTTTGGGGTGATTATGGGTTGTCTTGTATGGAAATTGTTAAAAATGTTATTATTTATTCTGTAAATCCCATTTTTACTATTTAATTGAAGCAAAATAAGATTTCTAAATTATTGAAATGAGAACCAAATTAAGTATTATTGTTGGCTTGCCTGACAGTAGTGTCCTGGGCCATCACGACCTTTAATATATTTTGGGTCGTGATAACATCGTATGAGAGCGTCTGGTTCACTTAGGTCTCACGAGTCATGAGCGAGTCTAGTAGAGTCTTGCGGATCGGTACAGAGATGTCTGTACTTATATTCGAGTGGCTAAAAGGTTGTTAGGAGCACTTTCCTTCTTGATTCCTCATCGTGCGCATTGCTCCTTTTGAGGCTTGTACCTTCATTTCTTTCCTATTCAATCTTATTCAAAGTGAAGCGCTTGTTGTAGATTGGAAATCGAGGAATTTTCATGGTATTACAGATGTGGTGCAGGATGTTTCTACCTACATATTTGATTGGTCTATTACCATTGTCTTTCGAAAGGTCGTCCTGTCATTTCAGTTCAGCATCAGTATTACCTAAGTTTTGAGATTTGGCATTGACTGTTATGACGATTAATGCGCTGCTATCAAACAATGTTTGTGTAATGGTAGGATGCTTGTCTAGGCGTCGAGGCAGTGAATGACCTGAAAGGAGGTTTTACACAATGCATGATTCAGAGACTCAATGTTTTATTTCCGATTGAGGAAAGGCAATCGGACTATGAATGTTCAAATTTGGGTTGATGGAGTAACGAGACTTGGTATTTTTTAGCGTGGTAGAGTTCTCGATTGTGATGTGGTGTCTTTGTCCTTGTTGAACGCGTTAAGGTTCGCCGATATTATGGCATTCTTCAATTTGAGTTCGGGGTAAGAATTGTGAAATGGTGTCTGAGATGCGGTTGTCCGAGTTAATAGAGTGTTGAGATTTCAGAATCAAATTGGTACTTCTAGTATTCATGGCTCAAGAAAGATGATCTTCTAAGAGGTTTAGAGTTGGTAGAAACTCATTTGTTCGGGTGTTACAGAGATGGATTCGAATTTGGGACAAGAATTGGGCAACGAAGGACGAGGAAGGACATGTGGGAGGTGTTTTGCTGTGGTTGAATTGTTAGAAGGTCAATCATGAACAACAAAAGTCGAAGAGTTGCTTAAAGGAGAGGGTTTAACCAAAGTGAGAGAGTGGCAGAGTAATATATAGGTTATGTGGTAGGGTGGCCACACTCCTTGAAAGAGTCTGGAGCCATTTGGGAAAATTCACGGTGGACAGTGACGAGGTCCACTGATTGTTTTTTGGATGCAACCTGACTTTGAGTTTGGAATGCATTGCTGGACGTTTAGCTGATATCAATGGGGAAGAAGGAACCTCGGTGGGTCCCATGGTTATGTAATTATACCTTCAAGCTAAGTGGGAGAGCCCCACCAACTATGATTGGATTGCGTGGTTGTCTATTTGTGCGGTTTCTGGTTGTCAGTGTATTGGAGTTTGATTATATTCGAGAACAAGTCAGAGTGGGTGACACTCAACAATGGCCCTAGTAGGTTCAAAAATTAAACGCCGGTGCCTAGGTATTTCGAGTCTGTGGTATGGTTAAGTATCGAGCTTTTGTAGTGAATTATAAAAGGGGCTTGGAGTGTTCTATGTTATTATCGGTCTGCGGTGTATAATGCGGGTTCATAGAGAAATTTCTAGAATGGGTGTACCAGTTGAAGATGCGATATACGCACAAGGAGGGTATGAGATAGTTCGGGAGTTTTATTGACAAAGTGGTCTCGTGAAGTAAGGTCACTCAGCATGAGTGTGAATTTGGGTTCGCTATATTTTAAATGGAGCTATTATTCTTCCTAAGGCATGTCCGGAGTAAATTAGAGGATGTCAGATAGGTTAGAAATGGTTGGATTGGCATGATGGTGGCAATGATCAGTTTCTTCAGCGTGTTAAGTTATGCACGCGATTTGTGGCAGTACGCGCAAGGATTGACGACTGTCGTAATTGATTTTATTTGGAGGTATTCGAGTATTATGGAATGTTATGTGTAGATGGATCCCGGAAGAATTATGGTGGTTTAGACCATTACTCGTGGTTTGTATTTCTGCAGTTATGAGAGTTCAGTCATGTGTGGCAATGGTTCTCGTGAAATGAGTTAAGTGAAAGGTTTGTATGTACTGGAGTGTTTATTATATTAGTAGTTTAAAGTTATGATGGAAGTCTATTCTCGCGTATTGACATGTTAGGTTCAGTGAGCGACATGGGAATTGGAAGTTGAGGATCAAGGTAGCGGTTCAGTGTAGACAAGAATGTTACGAGCTTGCATGAACAGGAAAGGATCCAAATGTTTAGAGTAAGCTGGTATTATCTTCGGCGTCACATGATATCAGCGTCCTATCTAAAAGGCTTTGTGTACTGATTTGCAGAATCTCGATTCATTTTACAAGCATTGTATGGATGGTGGTATGGATTTGCAGACTTGTTACCTGGTGCGGAAGGTAGTGTGAGAATATCCTACGGGAAGATGGTATAAGTGTGACATATATTCACATGATTGATTGAAGATTGAAACAAAGTATGGAGAATATGGTACTATCGCTAATGTGAGAGTTTAGGCCTGGAAGGTGCTTTGTTCATTTAGTTGTGAACTGTGGATGTTTGTTCCGGATTGGATGACTGTTCTTATGTGTCATGAATAGGGTTATTATGGATCCTTGGAAGGTTTTTAGCCCAGTTCGGTACGATCAGAATCGGCTTGAGGTCCGTGGATGGATATAGATGTGAATGTGCTCTCTATATCAGGTCGGATGTGTTCATTTCGGCATATCATTGCTTACAGGGGGTCTTCAGGCCATGGATGTTATTTCTATCATCAACCATTCCATGTAATCTCTATTGTGCCATGTTTTTTGTGGGGCAGTTTCATTATTCGCACTCATGTTGAGATCCCGTGTAATTTGTGGTGTTGTGAGAGCAGGATGGCTTTCGAGAAACAGGTCATTTATTACACCTTAGTTGTGCTTGAGTTTCATAGCGTATGGCACTATCCGTCTCCCCAGGATTTGTATTATGCACTTCGCGTTCTTGTGGTTGATATTCGGGTATTTCACAGGTATGAGCATTTTAGTTCGGTAAGTATTTCCTTATAGATTATTATGTGTGGATTAGATGGCACACTGTGACGTCTATGTTGTTTGGATGGGGTGGCACGCTGCCACTGGTATTATGGTTGGACGGATTGCACGCCGCAACGGTATCATGTGTGGATCGGGTTGCACGCTGCAATATTGTGATGTTGAGTACAGTTACCTATACCTAATCTTGTGTGTTTTGTTTCTCATTTTCTGAGGAAGGTTCATAAAATCTTTTTCAATTGTTTAATTAGTCACGTGGGTTGAGTAGTTCTTTCCATAATTCGATTTCCTTATGTATCACATTCGAGTTTGTAGCTTGTTGGCACAGTGTGGCATCATATGAGACTTTTGGCAGTGTCTAAGGTGGCTTATCGCCTGAGCAGCTTGTACTAGGTGAGACGATATTTCTAGACCCGGAATTAGAGCGATCAGATTTATATGCGGCATATTTGAGAGAAAATATCATTATTTTGTTCATTAATGAGGTAATGGTTCTTATAAGTAGGAGAGACTCAATGATTTATTGACTCGGTAGTTGGTTATGAATTTCTACACATCTCTTCCATCGTGGCAGTAGTGCAAGAGTTGGACCATGACTTATATGTGTCATGGGGTGTGTTGTGGGCATCAGATTCGTGGAATTATGGCTATTTTTGTTAGAGGCTGTTATTATGGTCAGGTGAATTATGCGGTGCATGGTGTGGATTCATAATAGGTATAGAATCAGGTATTGGTACATCTTGTAGTTATGGATACAATGTTTGTATGATGGAAACAGACATGGTAGAGGATTTCAGATGTTCGAATTTTGCTCTAAGGCTTATTTGACTAAATAAAAAGGGAATTTGCAGGTTTTCTTAAGCCAATGTGCTCAATTGGGTTATGGTAGCACAGGTAGGTGCACGAGGTGTTAAACAGTGATTTTGGACAACTCCGGAGCAGTTCTTAGCACGTTCGAGGACGAACGTATGTTTAAGAGGGAGAGAATGTAAGGACCCGACCAGTCATTTTGAGCTCCAGCGTGACGCTCGGCGGTTTGAAGCCATGAACAGCTTCACTTAAGGTATTATGACTTGTACGCGTGGTCGGAGTCAAATTTCGGGAAGTTTAGAGTTGATTTGAAAAGAAAATTCTCATATTGGAAGCTTTAAGTTGGAAGGATTAACTAAAGTGCGATTCTTGAGTAAACAAACTTGGAATCAGGATTTGAAGGTTCCAACAGATTCGTATGATGATTTTGGATTTGGGCGTATATCCGGATCGGGTTTTGGAGGACCTGTGAGAGTTTCGGCGCCTGTTGTGGAATTATGCATTTTGGAAGTGTTTCATAAATTTGGGTTGAGGTGTATTTTAATAGTATCGATGTCCGATTGGGATTCTGAGTCTGGGAATAGCTCCATCTGGTGATTCTGGTGTTGGTAGCGCGTCCGGAAGTGGATTTGGAGGTCTATAGGTTATTTCAGGGTCATTTGGGGAAAGTTAGAAATTTTAAGGTTTTGAGAAGTTTGTCGAGGAGTGTACTTTCTGATATCGAGGTCGTATTTCGATTCTAGAGCTTGGAGCAGGTCCATAATGTCGAATGTGACTTGTGTGAAAAATTTGAGGCAAATCGGACTTGATTTGATTGGTTTCGACATCGAATGTAGAAGTTTGAATTTCTAAAGTTCATTAAACTTGAATTGGGGTGCGATTCATGATTTTGATGTTGTTTGATGTGATTTGAGGCCTCGAGCAGGTCCATGTTATGTTATGGGACTAGGTTATGTGATTGGACGGGGGCCTCGGGTGTGATTCAGAGTGGTTTCAGACTATTTTTCCTTGTTTCAAAATGGATGATGTTGGTTTCTGGTGTTGTCCTTCGCGAACGCGAAGGGTCTCACGCGTTCGCGAAGAAACAATATGGGGTGAGAGTTTTTGTTCTACGCGAACGCGACTCAGGGGTCGCGAATGCGGTGGGGAACTGGAACAAGCTTACGCGAACACGACACAGGGGTCGTGAACGCGAAGAAGAAATAGGGAACGGGGACCTGGAGTGGTTTGGCCTTCGAGAACGCGGAGCTCCAGCCGCAAACGCAAAATAGGTGGAGTCTGAAGCCTTCACGCACGCGAGGCTTTGACCGCAAACGCGATGAAGGGCCTGGCTTGGGCAGATTGTTTTAAGGACGAGATTTGGCCATTTTCCTCCATTTTTCATTTGGTGGGGCGATTTTTGGAGCTCTTGGAAGGGAGATTTTCGTCATCTATGTCAAGGTAAGTGATTCCCACCTATTGCAAGTTAAATACTCGGATTATGTATGGATTTAGATATGAAAAATTGTAGAAAATTAATTTTTATTTTTGGGTTTTGACCACAAATTTGGGCATGGAGTTGAGAATAAAACGGATATTTGAGTTCATGATGTTATGGATAGTTTTTATCTTCAAAAATTTCCAAAATCCGGGCACGTGGGCCCGACGGTGAATTTTAGGAATTTTTCTAATTGGGTTGGAAATTCACTTTAATAATTAGGATGTGAACTCTTGAGCATGTATTGACTATTTTATATGACATTTGACTAGCTTCGGGTCGTTTGGCACCGTGTTGAGGATTGAAAGACTAATTTTGGACCGGAAAGTAAGCTTTGAGACGAGGTAAGTCTCCTGTCTAACTTTGTGAGGGGGAAATTACCCCTAGGCTTTGTATATTGATGTATGCTACTTTTTGTGGAGGCAACATAAGCGCGAGATGAAGAGAGCCTGTACATAGCTACATTCATGTTATTGTCCGAGTAGACTTAGGTTCACATCATGCTATAGTTGTTCTATTTGAGAAGTCTCGCCTATTAAATTCCCCTGTTTTATATTTCTACTTGAGACTAGACTTACTATTGTAGAGACTTCATGAGTTCATGATTAGTCACCGAATAACTTTACTCCTCTTATGGCATGTTTTCGTGATATTTATACTTCATTGAAAAGTTTTTGTTAATGAAATTACAACTCACATGTTTATTCCTGAGTGGGGTCAAGGACCCGTCAAAGCTTCTTATTCTAATGGGATCAGGCCGTTCGCCTCGGCAGGATTATGTATTTCACTCGCATAGGAGCCGGCCATTTGTCTCGGTAGTTTAATTGATGCATCTATGCTTTGTGCAGTTCGACCCTCGGCAGTGCACAATTTAAATATTTATGTTGGATCGGGTCGTACGCCTCGACATTTCCTATAACGTATCTTCATGGAATCGTGCGTAATATCTGGCAAGAAGCCAGTGTATCTATGATTTTTCCCGATTTGAGTTATGACAATCTATCTGATGAGATCCACTATATCTATATATACGTTCCGGTTAATAAGGGAATTCCTAATGGAGAGCTTGAGTTCCTCGTAAAGAGGGGGATTTGTACCACATGATTTATATTTTCTTATCTCATTTATTTACCGTGCCTCATATTTACTTACCTCTTTATTGTACCTGATGTTATTGTACCACTAGTGAGTGTTGATGTCGACCCCTCGTCACTACTTCTCCGCGGTTAGGCTAGACACTTACTGAGTACACGTTGACTACGTACTCATACTACACTTGCTGCACATTGTTTTGTGCAGTCACATATATGACTAATGGTCTTGTGAGAGCATAGGCGCGTATGCATGCAGGGACTTAGGTGAGTTGCATTCCATATTGCGACCCGCAACCGACAGAGTCTTCTTCAGAGTATTTATATTTCTCCTGACGAGTTGTATTCCGGAAAAATGTTGTATTTTATTTTACACTCCTAGTTAATGCTCGTGCACTTATGACACCGGGTTTTGGTGATTATGGGTTGTCCTGTATGCAAATTGTTAAAAATATTATTATTTATTTTGTAAATCCAATCTTTTACTATTTAATTGAAGGGAAATATGATTTCTAAAATACTAAAATGAGAACCAAATTAAATATTTATTGTTGGCTTGCCTGACAGTGGCGTCCGGCGCCATCACGACCTTTAATGGATTTTGGACCGTGACAACTAATTTGAGGCGTTATTCACCAAGCAACGCGAGGTAAGTGATTCCCACTTATTACAAGTTAATAAATTGATTACATACAAAGTTATACATGAAAAATTATAGAATTAGTGGGATTTTAAGAGAAAAACCTAGAATTGATAATTTTTTATTTTGACCACGATTTTGAAAATAAAATTAGGAATAAATAATATATTTCAGTTCGTGGTGTTATGGGTAATGTTTATCTTAAAAAATATTCAGAATCCGGACACGGGGGCCTGAGGGTTGATTTTGTTGTCTTTTTGAGTGGAGTTGGAAATTGTTATAATTTAATTTATTTATGATGTTGGGGTCTATTTTTATTGGTTTTCATGATTGTTTGATTAGTTTAGGATCGATGGGATTTTGGTTTGTGGTGTTTGAGAGGCGTTGGATCCGGTTATGGAACTTCGGAGCGAGGTAAGTCTCATGTCTAACCTTGTGAGGGGGAAACTATCCCGTAGGTGTTATATCTATTATGTGATGTTGTGGGAGCTGCGCACGTATGAGGTGACCAGTATCAGTGCGTATGCTAGGATTCCTGAATATGTCCGAGTAGACTTAGGGTCAAGCCATGTTTTAATTGTACTATTTGAGTTATCCTTGCCTGTTTAATTCCTTTTGCGTTACGACATGATATAGGCTTGCGTAGAATGATAGACTCGTTATTGTAGAGATTTGACGAGCAACTTGATTAGCTGCAGAATAATTGTGCTTCCCTTACGAATTTCTCCCGCGTTATACGTTTTCATCGAAAAGCTTCCTAAATTTCATAACTCACACGTACATGTTGATACCCAATTTTTTCTATAATATTTTTTAAATGCATATATACCTTCAAACTATGCATTAGCATCAATTAATATTTTTTCATAATTTTTACTTTTTTAAAATTAATTTATCCCAGTATTTTATTTATATAAATAATTACTAATTGCATCACAAATGACTTTATAACAATTTCATGGCCTAATTTTGTTGTTTATACTTATATTAGGTTTAAATTATTTCACAAATGGCCATATTTACATTTTTTTGGTTACAATTGCAATGTACTTTGCAATTATAGCTCATGCATGCATTATTACATTATTTTACCAGAAAATAGCTTTTTATATTTTTAAAATAATGATTAATTATTTTAAAACATTCTTGTGCATGAAAATTATTTTTATAATCTGTTAAATATTTGTATAAGTTATTTTCATCAATTATTTGGATATTTGTTGTTATAATTGGTTCTGTTTTGGGATTCAAATGTTTTCCCTGTCAAACCCAGTATTCTTTGGGATTTTTGCCCTAATTGATCTCTACTAAGGATTTGAACCATATTTTCTTGTTAAACCCGGTAATTCTGTGAATGTTTACTCATTATTTTCTATTTATGGACTCTGGGTAATTCTTTTGGTAAAACCAGTATTTTTTTTAAGATTCTTACTGATTATTTCCTATTATTTCTCCCTGTTAAAATCTGTGTGCACAGATCCTATTTGTTTTCCCATTTTGCAACTTTAATTGATTACACTTTCCCTAATTAGTTGTCCGTATAATTTTGGGATTCTTACTGCTCCGTTATTTGGTATGATTTGGAGTCTTTGCCTTATTTAACCCCCTTCCGTTAATCAATTACCCCAAATTAAGGGGGTCTATTCCGAACTCCTTTAGGGAAATTATGTAACGACCCGACTGGTCATTTGGCGCTATTGGACCCCGTTCCCCTAAATGAAACTTCCCATACTGGCTTATTATGATGTATGACTTGCGGGGACTGGTGGTCCGCGATTCAGAGGTGTTTAGAGTGCTATAGGAACAATTGGTTCCTTAAGGTTGGCCTTTAAGGCCAAGTTTGACTTCGGTCAACAATTATGGGTAATAAAACCTTGGAATCGAGTTTCATCGGTTCCTATATCTTCATGTGATGATTTTGGACCTGGGCGTATGTTCGGAATGGGTTTCTAATGACCCGGGGAATTTCGGCGCCCAATATTGAAATAAGAAATTCCTTAAGTTCCTATTTTGGTTTGGGACGTGTTTTTGTGTTATCGAGGTCCGAACGGAATTCTGAGACCGGGAATAGTTCCAGTATGTTAATTATGACTTGCCTGTAAAATTTGGGGTCATTCCGAGTTGTATAGGCCGGTTCGGCACGTTGTTAGCGAAGTCTAGAAAACTTAAAGTTCCTAAGTTTGGTTCTTGGGGTTTTAAGGTGTGATTTTGAGTTTTAGCGTTGTTTTGGGTGTTACGAAGCCTCGAGCGAGCCCGTATTATGACTTGGGACTTGTTGGTATATTTGGACGAGGGCTCGGGTGCGCCCAGGTACCTCCCAGACACCACACGAGGCCAAAAACCAGCTGAAACAGCTGCTGGTGCACTTGTTCTGGTGTGACCGCAGGTGCGATGGACAAGTCGCAGGTGCGGGAAAGCTCCTGCGGTCCCAGCCTCGCAGGTGCGACCCCTAGTGATCTGGCCAATTCATGCAGGAGCGGAGCCACAGGTGCGGTCTCCACTCCGTAGGTGCGGGCCCAGGCTCCCTAGTCCATTTTCGCAGGTGCGAGCCCTTCTTGCTCGCAGGTGCGAGAACGCAGGTGCGGTCCTCGAGCCGCAGGTGCAAAAACACTATCCAAACAGTGTGTTTTTATACACGGGTCTTAACACATTTTTCTCATCTTCTTCTTCTTCCTTGGGGTGATTTCCACCATTGTTGAGGAGCGAATGACCTGGTCATATAAGGTAAGTAAAATCTACTCTAATATTAGCTTCATGCATGGATTATAAGCTAAATTAACTACCTAAATTAGTGAAAAATCAATAATTGGGTAGTGACCTAGGGCCTTCGATAATTTGAGAATTTAACCGTCAATTAGCTATGAAATCGAGTGAAAATCGTATATTAGTGGTCCTTAGGCTATGGGTGAGTGTTTCCTTCGAGAATTATTGGAATCCGAGCATGTGGGCCCGGGGTCGGATTTTAGAATTTCTTCAAGAATGGTGAATTTACTAAATGAGTAGGATAATTTCCATACTTTGAGCATAAATTAATGAATTCGTATAACTTTTGGCTAGTTTCGAGTCCTCGGGTGTAGAGTTCGGAGTTTCAGGCGCGTTCTTGGTCAGGGGAGTGAATTTGAGACGAGATGAGTCTCCTTTCTAACCTTGTAAGAGGGAATTGTCCCCATAGGTGATTATAAGTGGTGGTTTTTCCCTTATTTGCGGGGGCTGCGTACGCACGAAGTGATGAGAGTCCGTGCGCAGCTACTATTATGCCTTGTCGGGTAGTTTAGGACTCACAAACATGCTCTATGTGTTGTATCTGTGATCTTGTATATGGATTAAGTAGCCTAATGTCCTCGAATCCCACATGTGAAGGCCTAGGGGGTTATGTTTGAAGTTGATATCTCTAAAATTCTCACACTGTTAGTATGTTCCCCGCTAAATTATCTGGAAATCTCCTGCTAATCATGAATTTATATGGGAACCCGAGTCGCATGGATGATTCGCGAGCGGGGTAGCCCTAACATTATATTAACCCGAGTCGCAGGTTCGATTCGCGAGCGGGGGTGCTCTTGGTATTATATTAACCGTGTCGCATGTTCGATTCGCGAGCGGGGCAGATAGATGGATCTATGGTTCGGGCCGTTCGACCCTCGGCAGTGCACATTTAATTTTCATGTCGTAATGACCGTACGCTCATAGCCTGTTATATTCTTTGGTAATTTGTGAGAATCCCTGTAATTGCAACTGTTGTTTTCATGAAAAGAATGAAGGTTAAATAGCTTGTATGCCGTGGAAAAAGGATGGCACGAGGGTACTAGTGATTGTCATTTGATGCTCATTTTCTTATTACTATTCATTACTGTTACTACTGATTAGCCTGTACTCATTCCACATTGTCTGACCCTAGTAAGTATCACGTCGACCTCTCGTCACTACTTCTTCTAGGTTAGGCGGGATACTCACTGGGTACATATCCGTTTATGTACTCATACTGCGCTTCTGTACTTAATTGTACAGGTTTTGAGGCCGGAGCATCTGGTTATCCGACCGGAGCTTGACATATATTCTGGACCTGACTCCACGGTAAGCCGCCTCCCTGTGGGCGATTCTTCGTTCTCCTCCTATCACTTGGGAGAAGTTCACTCAGATGTTTCTAGATAGATATATTCCACCCTCTGAGAGGGAAGAGATGAGGTATCAGTTTCAGCAGCTGGAGCAGGGGCGGCTGTCAGTGACAGACTATGAGGCCAGGTTTTCAGAGTTGTCTCGCCATGCACTCATGATACTACCTACCGATGCTGAGAGACTGCAGAGATTTGTAGCTGGGTTGCATCCAGGCATTAGGACCAGCATGGTCCGGGAGGTGGAGATGGGGACTCCTTATCAGCTAGTAGTGGAGATTTCTCGTAGGGTCGAGGGTTATCGTTCGAGGGTCAGGGAGAAGGTACAACCGGATAAGAGAGCCAGATATTCCAGGGATATCAGAGGTGCCCCAGCTAGGGGCAGAGGTCAGTTTGGTAGGGGTCAGCCCAGCAGGCCCTCATATTCAGCAGCACCACCACCACCTCCTCGTGGTGGTCCAGTGAGGCCTTACTTCAGTGCTATGCCAGAGGGTTCTCACCGTCCCCCAGTTATCCAGGGTTCTACTTCAGGGAAGCAGGCCTTGCCTCTAGTGAGATGTTGTGAGTGTGGGGTTCTCGGCCATATCAGGAGGACTTGTCCCAGGTTTCGGGGCAAGGCAGTGCAGCAGGGTTACCAGCCTATGAGTCCAGCACCAGCAGCTCGGCCACGCAGAGGTGGGGGACAGGTCGGCAGGGGTCGTCCTAGAGGTGGAGGCCAGTCAGGGGGAGGTCAGCCAGCTCATGTTCATTCTGGCGGGGCTCAGTCTTCCGGTGCTCCAGCTAGATTCTATGCTTTTTCGGCCAGATCAGATGCAATGGCCTCAGACGCCCTGATCACAGGTATTATTATAGTATGTGGTAGAGAGGCATCGGTGTTATTTGATCCAAGATCCACTTATTCCTATGTTTTAGTCTTATTTTCTCATTTTGTGGATGTCCCTCGTGAGTCCTTGGGTTCTCCTATATGTGTGTCCATTCCTGTGGGCGATTCTGTTGTAGTAGACTGGGTTTACCGGTCTTGTATGGTCACATTATGCGGATTCGAGACTCGAGCGGATCTCTTATTGCTCGACATGGTTTATTTTGAGATTATTTTGGGCATGGATTGGCTATCTCCTTATCATGTCGTGCTAGATTGCCATGCCAGGACAGTTACTTTAGCTATGCTAGAGTCACCTAGGCTGGAGTGGAGAGGTTCCTCAGTTAGTGCAGCCAGCCGGGTTACTTCATTTTTGAAGGCTCGACATATGGTCGAGAAGGGTTGTCTGGCCTATTTTGCTTATGTGCGGGACACCACCGCCGAGTCCCCAATGATTGATTCCGTGCCAGTTGTTCGAGAGTTTGCTGATGTATTTCCTTCGGACCTTCCGAGCATGCGTCCGGATCGTGATATTGATTTCTGCATTGATTTAGCTCTAGACACCCAGCCTATATCCATTCCTCCGTACCGTATGACTCCGAAAGAGTTGAAGGAGTTGAAGGAGCAGCTTGAGGAGTTGTTAGTTAAGGGGTTCATCAGACCGAGTGTATCACCGTTGGGTACTCCAGTTTTATTTGTGAAGAAAAAGTATGGGTTTATACGGATGTGTATTGATTACCGCCAGTTGAACAAGGTTACCATTAAGAAAAAGTATACATTGCCGCACATCGATGATTTGTTTGACCAGTTTTAGGGTGCTCGTGTGTTTTCTAAGATTGATTTGCGATCAGGGTATCATCAGTTGAGGATTCGGGCTTCAGATGTTCCGAAGACTGCATTTCATACGAGATATGGCCATTATGAGTTCCTGGTGACGTCTTTGGCTTGACTAATGCCCCAGAAGCATTCATGGACTTGATGAATAGGGTGTTCAGGCCGTATATTGATTCCTTTGTCATTGTCTTCATTGATGACATTTTGATTTACTCACGTAGCCTGGGGGAGCACGAGCAACATTTGAGAGTTGTGCTCCAGACTTTGCGAGAACAGAAGTTATATCCTAAGTTCTCCAAGTGTGAGTTCTGGTTGTATTCCATGGCATTTTTGGGGCATGTGGTATCTAGAGAGGGAATCAAGGTTGATCCTCAGAAGATCGAGGGAATTTAGAGTTGGTCGCGTGCTACTTCAGCTACAGAGATCAGGAGCTTTTTGGTCCAAGCAGGCTATTATCACTGATTTGTGGAAAGGTTCTCTTCTATTGAAACTCCATTGATTGGATTGACTCACAAGAATGCCCCGTTCAGATGGTCCGACGACTGTGAGGCGAGCTTTCAGAAGCTCAAGTCAGCATTGACCTCAGCACGAGTTCTAGTATTGCCTTCCGGTTCTGGGATGTATACAGTATATTGCGATGCCTCGCGCGTTGGCTTGGGGTGTGTATTGATGCAGGAGGGGAGAGTTATTTCTTATGCTTCACGCCAGCTGAAGGTTCATGAGAAGAATTACCCTATGCACGATTTGGAGTTGGCGGCGATTGTTCATGCTCTTAATATTTGGAGGCACTACTTGTATGGAGTGTCCTATGAGGTTTATACAGACCACCATATCTTGCAGCACTTGTTCAAGCAGAAGGATCTTAATTTGAGATAGCGCAGATGGCTTGAGTTGTTGAAGGATTATGATATCACCATTCTTTATCACCCCGGCAAGGCAAATGTGGTAGCAGATGCTTTGAGTAGGAATGTTGAGAGTATGGGTAGCTTGGCTTATATTGCAGAAGAGGAGAGACCTCTAGCCTTGGACATTCAGACCATGGCCAATCACCTAGTGAGGTTAGACCTTTCAGAGCCTCGTCGAGTTTTAGCACATGTGGTTGTTCAGTCTTCGTTATTGGGAGAGATTAAGGCCCGCAAGTTCTATGATCCGTGCTTAGTAGAGCTTTGGGAGACAGTGGTTCAGGGTAGGGCCAAGGAGGTTACTATTGGCGAGGATGGTGTTCTGAGACTTCAGGGCCGCTTATGTGTTCCTAATATTGATAGCCTGAGGGAGAGGATTCTAGAGGAGGCAAACAGTTCTCGGTATTCTATTCATCGTGGTACTACGAAGATGTATCATGACTTGAAGCAGCATTTCTGGTGGAGGCGGATGAAGAAGGACATTGTGAAGTATGTGACTAAGTTTCTTAATTTCCAGCAGGTTAAGTATGAGCACTAGAGGCCAGGAGGCCTACTTCAGCAGATGCCTATTCCTGAGTGAAAACGGCAGCTTCGTCGGTTCCGGAAGCTTCGTGTGATGATTGTGGACCTGGGCGTATGTTCGGAATGGGTTTCTGATGACCTGGGGGAATTTCGGCGCCCAATATTGAAATAAGAAGTTCCTTAAGTTCCTATTTTGGTTTGGGAGGTGTTTTTGTGTTATCGAGGTCTGAACGAAATTCGAGACCGGAAATAGTTTCGTTATGTTAATTATGACTTGCCTGCTAAAATTTGGTGTCATTCCGAGTTGTATAGGCCGGTTTCGGTGCGTTGTTAGTGAAGTCTAGAAAACTTAAAGTTCCTAAGTTTGGTTCTTGGGTTTTTGAGGTGTGATTTTGAGTTTTAGCGTTGTTTTGGGTGTTCCGAAGGCTCGAGCGAGTACGTATTATGACTTGGGACTTATTAGTATATTTGGACGGGGGCTCGGGTGGGCCCAGGTGCCTCCCGGACACCACACAAGGCCAAAACAAGATGAAATAGCTGTTGGTGCACCTGTTTTGGTGTGACCGCAGGTGCGGTGGACCAGTCGTAGGTGCGGGACTGCTCATACGGTCCCAGCCTCGCGGCTGCGATCCCTAGTGGTCTGGCCAATTCATGCAGGTGCGGACAAAGTTCCGCAGGAGCGGAGCCGCAGGTGCGGTCTCCACTCCGCAGGTGCGGGCCCAGCCTCCCCAGTCCATTTTCGCAGGTGCGAGCCTTTTCTTGCAGGTGCAGTCCTCGAGCCGCAGGTGCAAAAACACTGTCCAGACAGTGTGTTTTTATACACGGGTCTTAACACATTTTTCTCATCTTCTTCTTCTTCCTTATGGCGATCTCCATGATTGTTGAGGGGAAAACGACCTGGTCATTTAAGGTAAGTAAAATCTACTCTAATATTAGCTTCATGCATGGATTATAAGCTAAATTAACTACCTAAATTAGTGGAAAATCAAGAATTGGGTAGTGACCTAGGGCCTCCGATAATTTGAGAATTTACCAGTCAATTAACTATGAAATCGAGTGAAAATCGTATATTAGTGGTCCTTAGGCTATGGGTGAGTATTTCCTTTGAGAATTATTGGAATCCGAGCATGCGGGCCCGGGGTCAGATTTTAGAATTTCTTCAAGAATGGGGAATTTACTAAATAAGTAGGAGAATTTCCATACTTTGAGCATAAACTAATGAATTTTTATAATTTTTGGCTAGTTTCGAGTCCTCGGGTGTAGAGTTCGGAATTTCGGGCGCGTTCTAGGTCCGGAGAGTAAATTTGACACGAGGTGAGTCTCCTTTATAACCTTGTAAGAGGGAATTGTCCCCATAGGTTATTATAAATGGTGGTTATGTCCTTATTTGCGGGGGTTGCGTACGTACGAAGTGACAAGAGTCTGTGCGCAGCTACTATTATGCCTTATCGGGTAGTTTAGGACTCACAAGCATGCTCTATGTGTTGTATCTGTGATCTTGTATATGGATTAAGTAGCCTAATGTCCTCGAATCCCACATGTGAAGGCCTAAGGGGTTATGTTTGAAGTTGATATCTCTAAAATTCTCACACTGTTAGTATGTTCCCCGCTAAAGTATTTGGAAATCTCCTGTTAATCATGAATTTAGATGGGAACTCGAGTCGCGTGGATGATTCACGAGCAGGGTAGCCCTAACATTATTTAACCCGAGTCGCAGGTCCGATTCGCGAGCGGGGGTGGTCTTGGTATTATATTAACCATGTCGCATGTTCGATTCGCGAGCGGGGCAAAAAGATGCATCTATGGTTCGCGTCGTTCGACCCTCGGCAGTGCACATTTACTTTTCACGTCGTAACGACCGTACGCTCATAGCCTGTTATATGTTTTGGTAATTTGTGAGAAGCCCTGTAATTGCAACTGATTTCATGAAAAGAATAAAGGTTAAATAGCCTGTATGCCATGGAAAAAGGATGGCGCGAGGGTAATAGTGATTGTTATTTGATGTTAATTCCTTATTATTGTTCATTAATGCTACTACTGGTTAGCCTGTACTCATTCCACATTGTCTAACCCTAGTAAGTATCACGTCGACCTCTCGTCACTACTTCTTGGAGGTTAGGTGGGATAATCACTAGGTACATATCCGTTTATGTACTCATACTGCGCTTCTGTACTTAATTGTACAGGTTTTGAGGCTGGAGCATCTGGTTATCCGACTGGAGCTTGACATATATTCTGGACCTGACTCCACGTTGAGCTGCCTCCCTGTGGGCAACTCTCAGTTGTGCTATGGAGTTACCTTTTGTTTATTTATGTCTACATTCTATCAGCCAGCAGTACAACTTGTATCATCTTTTGTATATTCTACTAGATTGCCTATTGACTTGTGACACTAGTTCCTAGCATGCACATTGTAGGCTCTTATTTTGGGACTGTATATATTGGATCACGATCATTTCGGCTGTATTATTTAAATTGGTTAATGTTTCCGCTTTTATTTAAATGATCAAAGTTTAAAATTTTGGTAAGTGTGGGGTTGGTATGTAAAATAAGGATAACCTCACTAGTAAACAACTGTTGGCTTGCCTGACTCCGGTGTTGGGCGCCATCACGACCTGTGTTGGATTTTGGGTCGTGACAAATTGATTCTGTGATTATCCTTAATTGACTGACTTCTGATTCTTTTACCTTATTTGTTACTCCTAAAGCACTATATATACGCTCTTTTTTTACCTCTCAAAGACACGGACAGTAGTTCAAACACACACACACACAGTTTGTCTAGCCGGCTGAAAGCCAAGGCTAGACTGTTGAATCCCCCCTACTTTACCTTTTGCTTTTTCTTCCTTAACTGGTATGTTTCTATCTCTAATGTCATTATGAAGTTCAAACCTATATGATTATATGTTGCTCCATGATCCATGTCTCGTCTACACTAGTTCAACCACTTATGTACTCAATGCTACATTCTTTCCTATTTACTGCTTTTGATCATGCATGTCTAAGTTCATTCTTCCATGTCTATTGCTTTAATCAGCAGCCATTCGTGTTTAAGTTTCCAGTTTGTTTATTGCTTTAGACCAATGTCTACTTTTATGATTAGTGCTCTTATCTCTTCTGTCCACTAACTTCAATTGGCATGACTAACTCTTTGTAATTAGACCTCTGTCTTGAGCATGACTATTCCAACTATGTCAAGCACTCTCACTTCTACTGTTAGATTACTTAAGTTCTTCCCCTCAAGTGTGTGTACTGCCTAGAAATCCATGAGATTCCTCCGAACTATGGCACACTAGGGATGGCCTTTTTCCACACTGCACGTAATCACTTCCCTACTCAGAGCGTCTTGGTGTGAGCATTGCCCGGGATCCCTGAGGTCCTTAGGGAAATTTGACACACCAGGACACCCAATTGGCCATGAGACTTTGGCATCCTGGACTGTTTTGAAAGCCTGGTATTTCTCTGTTCACTTTGGGCCTATCTCAGGCTCCCTATAACATAGCTTATACTTATTATGTAATTCATTTATTTATGGTCTGTAATAATAACCTTTGTAAACAGATATTGGGAAAATTAGTAAATGGGAGGGATTCGTGTATGGATTTTTGTAGGGAAATTGGGTAGAAATCATGCTTTAGGTTTATATTGTGTTTACTTGCATTAGAAATCCTGCCTTTAGGTTTATAATGTGCTTACTTGCATTAGAAATCCTGCCTTTAGGCTCATATTATGTTATTCGTATTAGCAATCATGCTTTAGGTTTATATCATGTTTACCATGCTTTTAGATCATTTGGCATAGTAGGCAATGTTTTATAGGCTCATTACCTCATTTATTACGGAATTTTTCTTCTGCGTAATCATGATCACCCAGAAATCCTGTTACTAAGTTACCGCTGCAATTCTGCATCATAAAATGTACATCTTTTGGGTGCATTAGAAATCCTGCTTTAGGACTGTGTCTGTATTCGCTTTACATCATATCTACATCGTCTAAGTCAATAACCTTCCTATCTATAAGAATGTTTAAAAGCAATTTCAGCACCTAGACAAGCATGTTTATAGGATGTATTCAAACTCAAACTGTTTGTTTTTCTTTAGTCAATTTCCAGAATTCTGTTTGCATTTTTGGACAGCATGTTACAGGGTATCCCTGAACCACGCCTAGGCAAGCCTATAGGTAATTAAGTCCTTATATAAATTGTAAAACTATGCTTTGTTTATTTTTGACTCCCTAGATTCAACAAGTTCTAAAAATCAGTAGGCAAACTGATTAGGTCTTTACCACTTCGCCTTAACATGATGCTGCACATTCTTTGTTTTTTCATGCTCACCTAGATATCATGTTCTAGGACCTTTTCTGGAACATCTAAAATCTTGTTGTTTGAGACGTTCTAACTGCCTGCTTATTTCGGGAGGTAAACATGGGCCCTTAGTTGTTCTCTTACTTGACAGTCATGTTTGTTCTTTGTTGTCGTTTAGATTTTCCTTTTTAAACACTTTAGGAGAGTCTAGAACTACCTAAAAATAGAGGTCTTAAATACCTCCGGGATCACAAGGAAGGGACGGATAATGCACGCTTAGAGTTTGTTTAATTAAAACCGCTTATACAATCACTAAGGGGAGGGTAATCGGGTAGTAAAAGGATATGATGACATGTGCGTTAATGCCACGTGTAACCCCTCTAGTTGAGGAAGGATTACCGGGCATTGTACAAATGTGATCCTATAGGTTAATAACTTAGGACTTCCCTATCTTTATACATATGTGTTCTTAGACTGCTTACCTTTTAAACTCCCTTTATCTTATTTACATATGTGTGCTTAGACCGCTTACCTTTTAAACTCCCTTTATCTTATTTACATATGTGTGTTTAGACTGCTTATCTGTTAAATGACTAATCACTAAGTATGTTTGGTCGGGACCCACCATTTTGGACCTCGAGGGGTGCCTAACACCTTCCCCTCAGGGTAATTTTAAGCCCTTACCCAATCTCTGGTAATATAGACTGGTTTCATGAGTTACTTGCATTAGGTGCCCAAACGCACCTTAAAATCCGTTAGGTGGCGACTCTTCAATTTCTATACCCCTTTTTCAAAATGAAGGGAGTTGTCCCAAATGAATGCCGAAACCCGATTCCGCGAGGGAAAAAGGGGGCGCGACAGTACATTCGTGAATGGACTCAAGGACCTGTTAAAGCTTTTTATTCTAATGGGATCAGGCCATTCGCCTCGGCAATATCATATTCTTATGGGATCGGGCCGTTCTGATCAACAATATCATATTCCTATGGGATCGGGCCATTTGCCTCGGAAGTTATCAGATTCTTATGAGATCGGGCCGTCCCCCTCGGCTGTATCATATTCTTACGGGATCGGGTCATTCACCTCGGCAATATCATATTCTTATGGAATCGGGCCATTTGCCTTGGCAGTATCATATTGTTATGGGATCAGGTCATTCGCCTCGCAGTATCACGTATCATACTCTTATGGGATCAGGTCGTTCGCCTCGGCAACTTCATGAAACACTCTTATGGGATCGGGTCCTTCGCCTCGGCAGAACAATGCAAAATATTTGACAAGAAGCCTGCATATCCGTGTGTTTTCCTAATTGAGTTGTGACAACCTATCTTGTGAGGACCATTTTACATATACTCCGGTTGAGGAGGTAGCTGCAAATTGAGAGTTTGTGTTTATTGTTCAGAGGAGGATCGTACCACATACCTATATTTATTTATACTGTTTATTTACCATGCCTCATACTTTCTTACTTTATACTATATTTGATTATTGGACCACTAGTAAGTGTCGATGTCAACCCCTCATCACTACTTCTCCGGGGTTTGGCTAGATACTTACCGGGTACGAGTTGATTTACGTACTCATGCTACACTTCTGCACTTATTGTGTAGGTATGTATATATCTGATGGTCTTTGGGCGCAAAGGCGCAGCTATTGAGGAGACTTTATAGTGAGTTGCATCTCATGTTACAATCTGTAGCATATATAGTCTCCATCAGAATTAATTATATTTTTCTGTCTAACTTATATTCCGGACAAATGTTGTATTGTTATTGTACCTTCTAGTTGTTGCTCATGCACTTGTGACACCAGATTTTGCGAGTAAGTATCATATTACTAGATTTACAAGTGATTTATACATTAACGTTATATTTGTTTGAAGAATCTATTATGAAAAGCTTATCTTCTTTTATACCTTGGTGCTCTAGATTACGTTTTTCTATTTGCTAAAGAAGATTTTTTTTTTACATGGGTTTAACTTTGCTCGAGTACTATTGTCTATTTAATTTCGATTGCTGTTTTTTGTGATTTGGTATTGCTATAAGGTGCGCTCTTTTCTTAGAAATACTTAAAGATATGACTTTTTATGTTCGCGTTGTATATTTTTTGCAGGGCAGATTTACTTTAGGTCAAGCGATGTCACGTGGCAGTGCTTGATAAAAAATTATTATTAAATATTTATATATAATTAAAAGATAGAAACAAAATACCGTTAGGTACTTTATAATAAAAAAATATTTAGTATTTTTTTAGTGACGTCTGAATACTTTTCTAAAGAGTTAATATCTTAAAAATCTCCCTAAACTATCAAGTTTTATCAGTTTCCTACTTAAACTATTCGGTATCCCCAAAACTCCTCCGAACTAAATTTACTTTCATATTAAAACCCCCTCATTGTATTCTTAGATGTGCGTTTAGTACACACTCCTAATTGTCTAAAAAAATGTGCCATGTAGCACTACACGTGACTATTTAACTCAGTCTAAAACCCGCCTAAACTATTATTTTTTTGTCAGTGACCTACTTAAAATATCTGGTGTCCTAAAAACACCGTGAATTATATTCTCTTATATACTAGAACCTCATGTTGGACTTTAAAGGTACGTCTGTCTAACTATATTAACTTATGGTTTGTACAAAACTAATTTATATAGTTTAGTCAAGACATATTACTCTCGAATGATTGATTAATTTTAGGAGTTTTGGCCAAAGTAATATCTACTATACTGTGTTAATTTTAGGTCTAATTGTGATTATATTTTATGCTAGACTCCAAGTGATAAATCCTTATTTATATTCACTTTGTAGCACAATTAAAATATAAATAAAGGCATACATTGTTGATTTCTTAAAAGCCATCTTGTATTACATAAGAAGATTACACAAAATAAAATTTCGTAAATAAAAAATCAATTGCCAAGCAATTACATTCTCTAATTCAAAATTACATAAAAGAGGTTCAAGTTTATTCTTTACAAGATGTTGAGTTTAATAAGATGATTTAAATTGGCATTCAAGCAAAAATATGTGTAAGAAATAAAAGAAGACTAAAACAAGAAAGAGAATTAATAATTTCAGAGAAAATAAGAGAGGGAGAAATTTTTCCATAGGAAACTCATATGGAGAACTGAAGAAAAAAAGGTTAAAGAATGAAGAAGGTGAAAAACAAAGAAGAAAGGTATAAAAATATGGAAGAACGGTGAAAAACAAGGAAGAAATATGAATATAACTGAAATAAGGAGAAAATTTATTAAAAAAATAAATTTTAATGAAGTTAGGCTAATTAGCCATTATTTTATGTTAGGTGGGCCATTTTAATGACTTTTTTCAGCTACCACGCGATCTCAAGCGAGTATCTATACATGTTATTCTAAGTAGCTACGAGGAGATTTTAATACGAGTGGCAATATAGTTCAGGAGTGATTTTAGCGACATCAAATAATTTAAGTAGAAAGCTGACAATAATATGATAGTTTAGGGGGGGGGGGGGGGGGGATTAACCTNTTCTAAAAACAAAGTTCATCGAAAGAATTGTAGTAATATATTTGAGTTGTGTTTTACTAATATGATTCGAATTGTGTTCCTTTTTTTTTATATAATATTGTTAGTAGTGTTTTGGTTACTTGTACACTTTTTAAGTGTGACATCGCTTACGAAAAATTTTGGGTACACCACTAACTTTTTGTACTTCGAATTTAATGATACAGTAATAATTTTGGAATAATTGTGGAGATCATGATGTGCAGCACTGCTCAAATAATTTTTCCGATTATTCTATAATCTTTATACTGAGAATATTTTTTTAAGGTTTATGTATGCAATTTTACAGTTTTAGTAATGTGTCCACCTAGGTAAGTGAATATGAGTTAGATTGCAACATATAAACAAACATATTTTTGTATGTATTTTGTAGCATAAGAACATTAACAACCATGGCTGGGAAGAAAAAAAAAAATTAATTACCACTTTTTGTTAAGTAATTGTTTACTGCAAGTTATTAAATCATATTCTCATATTGAAAAAGATATTTTAAAAGCTTTAGAGTCGTTAGGCAGTTGTAACGACCCGACCGGTCATTTTGTGTACTTGCATCTCGTTTTTCCTTTTGATGCTTCACACATGTGTACTTTTGATTTTATGACTTACGAGGTTGATTAATTTCGTTCCGGGAAGGTTTTTGTGATTTAGACCCTTTGACTCTTGGCTAAGAATCCTAAGTTGATTATGTTGACCAATGTTTGACTTTTGTAAAAATAATCCCGAAATAGTATTTTAATGGCTCAGATAGGTTCGTATCATGATTTTGGACTTGAGAGTATGTCCGGAATCAAAATCGGAGGTCCATATGATGATTTGCGTTGTTTTGCGGAAAATTAAAAATTTAAGGTTTAGAAGTTTGACCGTAGGTTGACTTTTAGATATCGAGTTCGAAATTGGTTTTAGGACTTGGAATAGGTCAGTTGTTCTATTTAAAACTTGTCTGCAAAATTTGGTATCATTTGGAGTTGATTTGAGAGGATTCAAACGCTTAGCTGCAATTCTAGAAATTCTTGAACTTTACTTTGAAATTCATGCATTTTGGAGTCTGATTCGTAGTCCGGGATATTATTTTGTGTTTTCATCATGCGAGCGAGTTCGTATGATATTTTTAGACTTGTGCAGATATTTAGTTTGGAGTCCCGAAGGCTTGGATGAATTTTGGACGTGTCACGAAATGGTTTGGACTGAAAATAGAATTGCTGGTGTGTTAGTGCTCTAATGTCGCAATTGCGAGAACCAGCCTCGCGATTGCGAAGGGGGCAGAGGGTGATCAGATGTCGTAAATTCCACTTTTCTCTTCGCATTTGCGAAGTCAACATGCCTGGGTGGGGTTGCAATTACGACCAATTCGTTGCTTTTGCGGAAGGTGTCAGCTTCACAATTGCGAAGACTTTGTAACAATTGCGACATCCGATGAGTCTATCAAGGTTTGCAATTTTTATCCCTTTTCTGTAATTACGAGGTTCGCAATTTGAAAACCAATCATATATATGGACTCATGGGGTTATGGCTAGTTGGAATCTACCCTTGGACCTAGGTTTTGACCGGGCTAGCCCGGGGTTAACTTTTGTTGACTTCTTGGGAAATGTGTAAAGACCATAGCTTTAACTATTTTAATTGGTTTTTCTTATTGTTTGATGTTATTAAGTCTTTTTTTGTTTGATTTGAGCCATGTGGAAGCGAATTTTAGGGAAAAGATAATTCTGAGGGTTGGTTGATCTAGTTGAGGTAAGTATCTTGCCTAACTTTATGTGGGGAACTACCCCTTAGAATTTGGATTGATTGTGCTATTTGTGTTATGTGGAAGGCTTTTACGCAATCTGACGGGTGCGTACACAGGCTATATGTGGTCTTTGATTGATTTAGGTTATTTAGACTCTTTTCATGCCTTAATTGAATTGTCATAACATGTTAAATCTCTCATTGTTAAATCTACTCTTGCATGTGTTAATCTACTCTTACATGCTTTATTTGGCGTTGTTAGCACTTGTTCTACCTCTTACTTGTTATTTTGCTCTAATGTGTTTTAGTTGGAATTATTCCCGTCCTTATTGTCATTTTACCTCTTTAATTGTTGAATTACTTTTAATTGAGTTTGTTTTTTCGTGGAATATTTTCTTGTTGGGTTATTGGTATTGAAG
Source organism: Nicotiana paniculata (assembly GCA_005239505.1). Taxonomy (NCBI): domain Eukaryota; kingdom Viridiplantae; phylum Streptophyta; class Magnoliopsida; order Solanales; family Solanaceae; genus Nicotiana; species Nicotiana paniculata. The sequence continues at coordinate 62,337 of ML317476.1, forward strand.
TTGTAAAAGACGTTATCACATTGAGGTAAAGTAGTTAACAGTTGAGATATATTTCCTTGTTGAGCAATTTTCATTCATTTTGTTATTGATGAGATTTTTTTGCATATTATGGTTAAGCCATGGGCTATTTGTTGTGGAAATATTAGTATTGTTGACTTTTTGGCAAGTTGTAGCATATGGGCACTTGTGGGGCGAGATGTGATTGTGTTGTGATATTGATACGCATGCGGAGGTATAAGTCTAGAGGTTAAAACGCATGCGATGAGATAAGGTGGGCTTGATAAGCGTGTTGCTAGTAGGGGAACTACTTGAAGCCATGCAGTGAGATAAGATGAGCTAAAACACGTGTAGCTATTTCTGGAAAAAGATTTTCAAAACTATATGTAAGGCTCACGCGGTAAGATAAGAAAATATTTTGATTAAAAATTGTGAAATGTGGAATAGGTGGTACATTGGTTGCGATTCTTGTTGTATACTTCATATTGAAAAGGTTTATTGGTTGAACAGTTCTTGTTATTTTTATTCTTTCTTGTCTTACCAATTTTGTCCGTATTTAATCACTTGTGGTTCTCATTATGTGCTTTCTTATTGTTGGCTCTTTGCTTAAATCATTAGCTATGATGACCCGATAGGTCATTTATAGTTTTAACCTTAATTTCTATGTTCCAAAACCTCGACTAGATCCATTAATCCTTCCTCAATTTACGTGCTCAGTCCGTGTCTTTTTCTGAAAGATTTTTATGTCAAAATTTGATAAAAATGTGAAATCATGCTTTAAAACTCATTTGAGTTGACTTTGGTCAACGTTTTGAGCAAACAAAACCGGATCAATATTTTGTCATTCTTGGTGGATACATATCATGATTTGGGACTCGGGCTTATACCCGAAATCTAATTCGGAAGTCCCTAACTCGAATTATCGCCATTTGTTGAAAACTAGAAGGTCAAAGGTTTAAAGAAATTTTAAATTTCACCGTAGTTTGACTTTGTTTCTACCGGGTCCGGATTCGGGTTCTGGGACTTGGTATAAGTTCATTACTGTATTTATGAATTGTCTATAAAATTTGGCGCAAAATGAGGTTAATTTGACGTGATTCGGACATTGTAAGTTCTTAGGTTTCGTTGAAAATTTTATTCGTTTTGGTGTCTAATTTGTAGTTCTAGGTGTTATTTTGGTGTTTTGATCGCGTGGGCGAGTTCTTATGATATTGTTGGACTTGAATGCATGTTTGGTTTAGAGACCCGAGGGCTCAGGTGTAACAACTCGGCCGGTCGTTTTGAGAATTTAAGCTCCGTTTAGTGGCATGAGGTCTTGAACAACTTCACATTGTGTATATTGATCTGCGTGCATGGTTGGATTCAGCCAGCGGATGATTCAAAGTCGAATTGCAAGAAGGATTCTAGTTTTGGAAGCTTAAACGGTGAATTTGACCGAAATTTGACTTTTTGTGTAAACGGCTCCAGAATAAGTTTTGGATAATGTCAATAGCTCCGTATGGTGATTTTAGACGTAGGTGCGCATCCGGATTTGGATTTGGAGGTCCGTAGAGTAATTTGAGGCAATTTGGGGAAAAGTTGAAAAATTTGAAGTTTGGAGAATGGAGAAGTTGATCCACAGTTGACTCTTGTAATATCGGGGTCAGAATGTGATTCCAAGAGTTGGAGCAGCTCCGTCATGTCATTTGGTACTTGTCTACAAAATTTGGCGTCATTCCGGGTTGAATTGATAGGTTTCAACACCAGTTTTAGAAGTTAGAAGATTCGAAAGTTCATAAGCTCGATTCATGTGTGTGATTCGTAGTTTCTTCATGGTTTTAGGTGATTTGAGTCCTCGAGCGTGTCCATATAAGGTTATAGAACTTGTTGTTATGTTTGGACGGGGTCCCGGGGGCCTCGGGTGTGTTTCAGACGAGTTTCAGATGTTTTTCTAGTGTCTCGCACCTGCGACACCTTGGAGCGCCGGTGTGGCTCCACTTCTACATGAGCATGGTCGCTTCTGCGACCTTTGAGGCCTGGGAGATAGCCCTCTTCTGCGGATGCTGGCATGCAAGTGCGAAGGCTGCTTCTGCGGTCCAGTGATCGCATCTGCAAAGGAGTCCGCTTTTGCAGTCCTGTCATTGCTTCTGCGGCGTCGCTGGTGCGGCTATATTGCCCACATATGCGGACCTGGGTCTGGTAAGTCAAGTTCGTAAATGCGAACATCTTCCCGCAAATGCGATAGCGCAGATGCGCTTCTTCGGGCGCAGATGCGGAAGTCCAAGGTAGATTCATACAAGTCGAGGTTTGGCTATTTTTCTTCATATTTTGAGTTTTGGACTCCGGATTTGGGAGCGACTTTTGGGGGTTTTGAATCTAATCGATTGGATGAGTGTTCTTCACTTAGTATTTAATGTATTCCATGATTTCACCTTCATTTCTATCATTAAATTTGTGTTTTTGGTTGAGGAAAGTGTTGGTTTTTGAAGAAAATTTCTAAAATCAAAAATCATGATTTGAGGGACGAAATGGTATCGGAATTTGGTAATTGTTGTATGGTTGAACTCGTATTGGAATGGGTATTCAGATTTTGTTAAATTTGTCGGGTTCCGAAGTGCGTGCGCGGGGGTCGACTTTTGGACCATTTTTTTGATTTTGTTAAAAGTTTAGACTTTATGATCCGGAATAGTTTCTCATAATCTTTATGTGTGTTTTGAAGTTATTTTAGTTGGATTTGAGCCGTCTGGAGGTTTATTCACCCGAAGAGTTCATTTTAGAGTACCGGGTTGTCGTCTCTGAGGTAATTATCTTGCCTAACCTTGTGTGGGGGAATTACCGCTTAGGATTTGAGTCTTCTATGTTGATTGCAGTCCGTGTACGCGAGGTGATAAGTGCGTGCTCGGACTTATTTGTGGGAAGTTGGCCTTTTTAGGGTTCTTAGGTCCTTATATTCACCATCTATGAGTTGTTCTTGATACATTGACTTCCTTTTCGCTAGTTTAACCTCTACATGCTTTGATTAGAGATAATTGCTTTAGGAAATTCAATCTTACTGTCTAATTGACCCTTATTGACTTAACTAAAGATTTACCTCTTCTATTGTCATGCTATATTATCATAACTGCTTATCTTTAATTAAAATTTTTATTATCTCATACTATAATTGGTTAATCTTAATTGGGGTTATGATTATCTATTGATGCTTGCCCTTATTTGGATTGTTGAAATATCTCTCGTAATTGCTCAACCTCAAAAGGATTTTAGATAACCTACATCTTAGTTGACTTTCCTTTATATGGAACTATTTGACTCGTGTTGGCTTCTTATTGTTGACTTGAATATTTTGGAATCATTGTTACGTTTTTGTTTTCCCCTTGTTAAGTTGTTTCCCTTGCGCCTAGCATTCTTTACTGTGGTTATTCCTTGTGAATGAGTTCTACCGTTCTTTGTAATTTAAAGTTCTTGAGTTGATTTACTCGTCGTGCCTTGCATTACTGTCATTGTTACTTTCTACTTGTTGTGATGATGTACGAGGTTCCTGTCGTGCTATAGTTGTTATCTCTGTTGGTTGCGCTGCATATTTAAATTGAGACTACAGAATGATATCCCGAGAGATCCCCCTGTACTTCATATTTACTTTGGGACTACGGACGTATTCCGGGAGATCCCCATGTACTGCATATTTACTTTGGGACTACAGAAGTATTCCGGGAGATCCCCTAGCACTGTATATTTACTTTGGGACTACAGACATATTCCGGGAGATCCCCCGGCACTGCATATTTATTTTGGGACTAAGGACATATTTGTGAGATCCCCCTGTACTGCATATTTATTTTGGGACTACGGACGTATTCCGGGAGATCCCCTTTTACTGCATAGATGATTCGGGACTACGTGAAAGTATCATGGTAGATTTCCCTGTTGTTATATCTGTGTTCGAAGCTGCTAATCTTCTATGCTTAGGTGTCACATGGTGACTTATACTCGAAGGATACTTATTTAAAAAGCTTATATTTGAAAATTGTCGATCCCGAAAGAACTATGTTTGAAGGATACTCATTCGAAAAGCTTATATTTGAAAAGAATTGATCTTGGAAGAAATATGTTTGAAGGATATTTATTTGAAAAGTATTTATCTTGAAAGAACTTTGTTTGGAGGATATTTATTTGACGGTAGTATGTTTCAAAAAGAATTTCTTATTGGAAAGAATTATATTCTTAAAAAAAAAGAAAGAAAAATCCCGATAAAAAAACTTACGGGTGAAAGTTTATACTTGAAGGATTTGACAAATTTATTGGGGTTGTTGGCTAAGGCCTGATGTGAAAACTATTGCAGTGCTGAGTTACTACTTGCCTTTACTGTATTGTGATTTTTTGATTTGGGTTGTGTTCCCATCCATCCTTCTGTGTCTTATTATGGTGTTCCGCCATTACTTGTTGTTTTTTCTTCCTTATTGCAGTTGCTATGTTGTTAGCCATATCGTGTAGTCCTTAGATAGATGTCATGTTCTGTAATTCCTATACTTATGCTTGTTCAGTTTATTAGACCAGTGGGTATCTTGACTAGTCCTCGTCACTACTTCACCGAGGTTAGTCTTGATACTTACTGGGCACCGCTGTGGTGTGCTCATACTACACCTCTGCACTTTTCTAGGTATTGATCGTTAGTAGCTGTGCGGATCCTTGCTGAGGAGACTCAAGGTAAACCTGCTGTTGCGTTTGGATGCTTCAGAGTCACCTTCTTACTTTATATTCAAACTGTTTTTACTCATTTCCAAACAATTTTATTTAGAAGTTGTAGCAACTCTGTAGAGCTTATGACTTGTACTACCCGTTTGGAAAATTTTAAATTCTGTAAAGATTTCTATATCGAGACTGTTAGATTTCCTTTATTATTGTTGTTATTCAGTAAATATTAGGCTTACCTAGTCCTTAAGACTAGTGCCATCACGATACCCAACGCAGGAGAAATTGGGTCGTGACATTAGGTGAGTTTCAGATAGTCTACAGACCATTTGGACTTAAGAAAATTTATGGTTTTTAACTTCTGCTGTTAGCTGGTGTGTCCTTCTTCATGATCACAAAGATACTCCCGCGATCGCGAAGAGTTGTTGGACTAGGGTTGATTTTATTAATCGCGAATGCGGAGCAATGGGGGATTTACCCTTCGCGAATGCGACCAGCTTCTCACGAAGGAATAGGGCTTTGGACCTAGGAAGGGTGATCAATGGTTTACTATACGTGAACGCGAGCATGGGCTCACGAATGCGAAAGCCTGGGGGGAGCAGGCTTCTCGAACGCGTAATTAAACTCGCGAATGTGTAGGCCATTGGGCCGTTGTGTATCGTGAACACTGCAATCCCTTTGTGAACGCGAAGAAGGCTTGACGCCCAAACCTTAAATATTTCCAAACACGGGATTTCACTCATTTTCACCATATTTTCATTAAAGCTCGGTCTAGAGGCAATTTGGAAGAGAAAATTCATCATCCTTTCATAGGTTAGTATACTTTAACTTATTTCTGTCACGACCCCATTATAGGAAGTGATGGCGTCCAACATCGTTGTTAGGCTAGCCGACACTTAATTTTTTATCATTTTTAAAATCATAAATATTTCTTGGATAACGAGGTTAGTGCATAAGAATAAATCGTACTTACGTACAGTTTCGTGAAAATAATAAGTGAAAGTGAATCAGTGTAAAACAATCCATAAAAATTCTGGAACACCCCCAAAACCCGGTGTCATAAGTGCATGAGCATTTACTAATACAATTATAATACAACCTCTGTCCGGAATGTAAATAAGACAGGATAAAGTAAATGGAACGATGGGGACTCTTTGGGCTGCGATACATAGCCTGGAATGCAGCTCACCATAAAGTTTCCTCAACAGTTGTGCCTACGCGCAAAAATGACCATCAATTGAACATTTCAAATCCTGCATATTTAGTATAAAAGTATGGCATGGGTACGTAAAACAATGCGTACCGAGTAAGTATCTAGCCTAACCCCGGAGAAGTAGTGACGAGGGGTCGACATTGACACTTACTAGAGGTCCAACAAAGCAATATAATAAATTATAAGTAGATGTAAAGCATACAACAATAATTGGGTAAATCTGTAAGTTACCTAATCTTCCAAATATATTTTTTAATGTATGAATTTCTCATTCGTGTATTGTACCTCAAACACTTAGATGTATCAAGTACCAGTAACAAACGGATAAGAAGTACCATACAAAATGCCGGGCATCAGTGGAAAGATAATCTTGTGAATGTTTGGACTAACAGCGATATAATGCACAATTACGCCGAGGTCGTTCGGCCCGATCCAGAATAATGTATACAATGCCGAGGGTCGAGCGACACGAACCATAGATGTATCTATTATACTGCTGAGGCGTTCGGCCCTCGCCACAAGAAATGAAGGAAATTATTGAATTACGAGATACAGTACATGAGCACAAAGTGAATATAACCTTTACACTCTCTCAAATAACTTTCCAACGACTCAAGGTGATAAGACTCGGCCTAATATATACATATATTTCCACATAAATTTCAATTATAAATTAAATTAATTAAGCCACCAGAATGAGTTCAAATAATTCAAATATTACATGATAAAGTCCTAAGTCTACCCCGACATAAACATGCTTTAGCCATGTACGGATTCTCGTCACCTCGTGTGTACGTAGCGGCCACAACTAGTAGCACATAACAATTATATCACCTAGGGAATAGTTTCTCCCTCACAAGGTTAGATAGGAGACTTACCTCGCTCCGAAGTTCCATAAACGGCTCCAATGCCTCTTTAACTTCTCGACTCAAAGACAAATGATCCGAAACTAGTCAAACAATGTGCAATTCAATCAAAATATACTCAATTGCTTAAAACTAATCAACTTATAACAATTCCCTACCCCGCTCCAAAAGTCAATAAAGTCAACCCTCGAGCCCACATGCACGAATTCCGAAACATTTCGAAGATAAACTTTACCCATGACGCCACGAACTCAAAAATATGATTTATTTCAAATTCCAAGGCCAATTTCTTGGTCAAAATCTAAAAAAACCAAATTCTAGATTTTCTACCAACATCCAATAATTTCTACAGATATTCATGTTTAAATCCTTATAGAATCCATGTATTTAACTAGCAATAGGTGGGAATGACTTACCACACAATAGATGATAAAAATATCCCCTCCAAGAGCTCAAAGAATCGCACAACCAAATGAGAAATGTGAGAGAAATGGGCTAAGTCTCGGATTAAAAGCACCTACCGCCCAACAACTTTCGCACCTGCGGTTAACTAGCAGCTTATGCGGCTACGCACCCAGGGAAAAGCCATCGTAAGTGCGGCTCCAGCTCAAGTCAGCATCCCTCGCTTCTGCGCCCCAAGTAGCACATACGTGCTTCTGCTTCTCTGGACCACAAGCGCTTATGTTCTCACGCACCTGCGTGACAAACTCCGCTCCTGCGGCCTAGGCCTTCTTAGCCAGCCTCTGCTTCTGCGATCTCTTCTCCGCCTTTGCGATTTCGCAGGTGTGTAATTTTCCTCGCACCTGCACCCCCAGACATCCTCCACAAAAATCGCACCTACGATGACCCCTACGCACCTGCAGCCACTCCTTCCGCAGGTGTGATTACACCAGTCTTCAACCGCACAACATCTCATCAAATCTGAATTGGAATCCGTTTTCAAATACGAGGCCCCCTGAACCCCATCCAGACATAGCAACACATCTTAAAACATGATACGGACTTAGTCGAAGCCTCAAATCTCGTCAAACGCCATCAAATTATGAATCGACGATCAAAAAATTTCTTTAAACTTTCAAACTTTCCAATTTCGCCAAACGCGTTCGAATTATGCTTAAACATTCTGGAATGACGCTAAATTTTGTGTGCAAGCCACAAATCACGATACAAACCTATTTCAAGGCTCTAAAATCCAAACATACAGCAATAACATCAAAATTCATTTCAAATTAAACTTAAGAAATTCTTAAACTTCCAAATTGCCAACCTTCCATAATAGACGCCGAAATGCTCAAGGACCACCCAATACTCAACCCGAACATACACCCAAGTCCAAAATCATCATACGAGCCTATTAAAACCTTCAAATCCTGATTTTGATATATTTTACTCAAAAGTCAAACCTTAGTCAATTCTTCCCACTTAAAGTTGCCGAATTTAGAATTTCCACCTGAATCAACTGTGAACTTCCCGAAATTCGATTCCGACTACGTGTACAAATCATAAAACATAAAATGAAGCTACTCAAGGCCTCAAACCACCTAACGATGCACTAGAGCTCAAAACAACTGATAGGGTTGTCACAATTTCCTTCCATTCCTATCCTCACCATTAATTTCTAGCCTTAATCTTTGTTCTTTCCTGGTAGAAAATTAGGGATTTCGGAAGAGTTGGGGGTTTTCGCAAATTTTGGATTTAGACCTCAAATTGGGTCGGACTGCAAAACTAATTACATAATCGGTCTTGGGGGTAAATCGGTAAATGTATTTTGGTCAGAATATCGGGTTTTGACCCAGCGAGCCCGGGGTTGACTTTTGTTATCTTTTGGGGAAAGTGTAAAAAATATCTTAACTTTATGTATTGTAATTTAATTTTCTAGCATTATTTGATGTTATTGAGTCGATTTTTGTTAGATTTGATTTGTTTAGAGGCAGATCTTAGAGGGAAGGCCCCGGTAGAGCTTTGATTTGCTTACGAAGCAAGGTAAGTGTTGGGTTTAACCTTGATTTGAGAGAATTAGGAACCCTGGATCTATGTGCTATGTGAAATTCATCTGTAGCGGCGTATATGTGAGATGATAGGTGAATATATATGCCGCCAAAATACATGTTTCCCTACTTTTTCCATATTTCATTAGTTATTTCATTCCATGTCTTAGCTGTTACATGCTTTAAATGCTTCCCATGCCTTTATTTGCTACTTGTAATTTTTCATTCTGGTGTTAAAAATGTTAGATTCTCACATGCTTCCATGATTTAGTGCTACTTTCCTTAATTGACTTACTTTTACCCTTTAGTTGTCATTTATTTGACTTTTCTTACAGCTTAGTATTAATCATAGAGAATTCTTAATTTGTGATGAAATTTCTTCTGGTTCTGCTTCATATCCGTTAATCGTAGAGATTATTGTGATTCGAGTTGTCAAATTGGTTTCACTTATTGCTTTATTTATATTGACACGGTAGGATCGTGTTGCGCGACGCAACAAGTGAAATAAGGGTGGCCTGATATGGTGAAACAAGGGTGAAATTTATATTGATATGGTGGGATTTAGTTGCGCACCACAACAGGTGAAATAAGGCCGGATTGATATGGTGGAATAAGGGTGAATTATGATATTGATTCTGATTATATGTTGTGAATGGGTTGCACGCCACAATATATATTTACTTATTATTATTGATAATTATATGGTGGAATAAGGGAGGATAGTGGTGTACGGTGGGATATGGTTTGTCACGGCCCAATTCTATTATAGGTCGTGATGGCGTCCAGCGCCGCCGCTAGGCAAGACAAGTAATTAAACTTTCCTGAATTTAAAATATTTAAGAAATGACAGATTTCAAATAAATAACACGAAAACAACTGAGTGCAATCATAACCATAGAAATGAACCAAAACCACAAGTCTACTAGTGTGTGCCAAGACCTGGTGTCACAAGTGTATGAGCATATAGTAAAATATACAAAAGAATACTAGTCTACTATTTGAAGTATAATAGACAGAAAATACAAGCAAAAGAAAGATTCCGGCTGCTGTAGAACGAGCTTAGAAGGGCAGCTCAGTGCAAAGTCTTGGAATCAAGGATGCATGCCGGACTGATATCCAGATGCACCTGCCTCAGATCCTACACATTTTATTGCATAAGTGTAGCATTAGTACATAAACAACATGTACCCAGTAATTATCTAGCCTGACCTCGAAGAAGTAGTGACGAGGGTGTACTGGTAAAAAATAGACATTACACATGTAATATCTTGGATGAACAAAGCAATATTCGTGGAGCAATAGAAGAGCGACAGCTGGATGAAAGCTTAGAAAGTGGTACGGAACAAAGAGGTACGAGGTAAAACACCCACAAGATAATTAGAAGCGGAAACTCCAGTCTAATTGAGGAGTTTAAGAGACACGGTCAGAATGAACCAGTGCAGAATAAAGGACAAATTCATAGATCTTCAATCAATGAGCTAAATGTTACAGAATCTTCACGCAACAGTTACGATTACCTATTGTAAAGTTACATTAATGATATAAATATTCATTAATGCTCGATCATTAAGAAGAGTAGACGTTATATTAAGAAATTCCCTATAAAAGGGAGTGAAATCTCACTTGTATGGGGAAGTTCGAACCACTATCAAAATATACTTAATTTTATGCTATCTTATTGCTTTCTTATTTACAAGTATAAATCCTATTATTATCTAATCTCTTTGGTTATCAGAAGCTCGAGTACTTCTTAAAATAACTTTGACTAAGAATCCAATTCTTTGGTTAAACAAATTGGTTCTGTTACCGGGAATCTGATAATCTTTGTTTTTTCTCGAATAACCTTTATTGAATCATGTCGAATACCTACGACAACAACCAACAAACAACTTGAACCCCAGTTTCATCGCCTCAGAGATCCCCACGAGGTTCAAGGGACAACTCCGCATAAAGATCTACAAATCACAACAATGATCAAATTGGAAACGAGCAAACAGGAGAAAAAGACCTTGTGAAGCAGATGGTTGGTGAATATGTGAGTGAAGCTCTTCAAGCTTTTGTGAGGGGGCTACCAACTGTGTCACCTACGCCTCCTCCAAACAACACCGCGACTGTAGAAAATCCACAATCTGTAATAGCAAATTCAGGAAGTAGAGGCACTCTAAATGAATCACTTGGAGGAAGACCAGGTATGTCTAATAATTCATATTTACAATCTTTAATACTAACCTTGCAGAAACAGGTGAAGGAACAAAACGATCGCATCGAGCAGATTCCTGGAGTACCACCTGTCATCAAGGGTATTGATATTGATAAATACTCTCAATAACCCTGAAAGCCAAGTGCAGCACCTTTGTCGATTCCCAAGAAATTCAAAATGTCTGACATACCAAAGTACGATGGGACAACTGATCCACGTGATCATGTTACTGCTTTCACCACAGGAGTAAAAGAAATGACCTGACTAAGAAATAAATTGAACCCGTGTTGGTCAAAACGTTTGGAGAGACACTCACCAAAGGAGCATTAACATGGTATTCTCTATTGCTCGAAAATTCTGTTTATTCTTTTGCTGAGCTTGCAGATTTGTTTATAAAAGCACATTCCGGTGCATAAAAAGTGGAAACGAGAATGAAAGACATATTCAAAATAAAACAGGGAGATACAGAGTTGCTTCATGAATTCGTAGACAGGTCTCAACGTGAAAGGATGCTTCTACCAAGAGTACCTAACAATTGGGAATCTATGGACTTTGCAAGTAAATTGAATGATAAAAGCTCGGATGCCACGAGTAGACTCAAATAGAGCTTGAGAGAGTTCCCAGCTACGACATGGAACGATGTTTATAACAGGTACAACACCAAATTACGAATTGAGGAAGATACTATTGCACAATCAAAAGCAGAAGACAAGATGAGTTCTAGACACTCCGAATAAGAAAAGAGAACTGGAAAAACAAGTACGATCCATACATGGGACCTTTGAGAAGAGTGGCTCGTTCCAAATTTGAAAACCGACAGTCTGATCACAGACCGTCGAATAAGATTCGAGCTCATCATCATCAAGATCCAGAAAGGATCAAGATGAGTGAAATAGAGGTAATACAAGAATTGGAGATTACAGTTTCAATGTAATTACTTCCGAATTAATTACAGTATTAAGCAATATGGGTGATAAATTTCGATGGCCCAAATAAATGAGATCAAATCCAAACAGAAGGAACCCAGACTTCTGGTGTGAATTTCACAATGATCATAGGCACAAAACATCAGACTACAAGTTATTGCAAGGTGAGGTAGAACACTTATTAAACAAGGTTATCTAACAGAACTGTTTAGTGAAAAAGCTAAATAAGCATATATGAAGAATAGGCAGGAGCCCCCAAAACCACCATCTCCGAAGAGAACTGTAAATGTGATAAATGGAGGAGAGGAAGTAAATGGCTTAACTTATACTTCATCAAGAAATATGTCCAAGTTCACAGTGACACACGGGAAATGGACTCGTGAGACTTTGGAGGCTGACAACATCTCATTCGATGACTCAGATGCTGATGGATTACCGCTTCCACATAACGATGCACTGGTAATATCTCTACTTATACATGACACTAACGTAATAAGAGTATTGATTGATCCAGGTAGCTCGGTCAATATCATTTTGCTGAGGGTTGTGGAAGAGATGTTAATGGGGGACCGTGTAATTCCAAAAGCATGTTCCTTGTCAAGATTCGACAACTCTACTGTCATAACAAAGGGAGAAATTGAGCTTAATACCTATGTAGAAAGCGTCGTGAAGGAAACAAAATTTCAAGTTATAGATACAGATATGGCTTATAATGTAATCATGGGGTGACCATGGATCCATGACATGGATGCAGTACCATCCACCCTACATCAGGTAATCAAATTCCCTACTAGATGGGGAATCCAGCAAATTCAAGGTGATCAGCAGACTTCAAGAAACATCAATTCAGTGATGCATTCCAATAAAAAGGAAATAGCGGAGGAATCAAAAGACGAGGGAGCAACTCGAACAAACACGGAAGAAAATGATAAAGACAGGGTGAATCAAATCACCATGGATGTCACATCAAGACATACAGACATGGATTCCAGAGCTGATGTTATTCAAGAACCAGAAGAGAGTGAAAATATCAAGACAACGACTGAGGAGCTCGAAGCTGTTCCACTGTTTGAGCTTAAGCCTGAGCACAAAATACACATAAGAGCAAGGCTAAACCCTACCAGAAGAGGTAAGTTAATTGAATATTTAAAAGTTAACGCATATTGTTTTTCTTGGTCCCATTTAGATATGACAGTATACCCCCAGAAGTGATGACTCATAAACTATGAAGACCCATCCTTCATACCTGTAAAGAAAAAGAAAAGAAATCAGGGGTCGTTCAAGAATCAAGTGATTGATGAAGAGGTACAGAAACTCTTAAAAATCGGTTCAATCCGTAAGGTAAAATATCCTAATTGGTTAGCTAATACCATAGTGGTACCTAAAAAGGACGGTAAATGGAGAGTATGCATAGATTATACAGATGTGAATAAAGCATGCCCAAAAGACTCATTTCCATTACCGCACATAGATCAAATGATTGATGCCACTACAGGTAATAAATCATTAAGCTTTTTAGATGCATATTCTGGTTACAATCAGATAAAAATGGACCACTCAGACGAGGAAAAAACCTCCTTTATTACAAACAGGGGGACTTATTGTTACAAAGTCATGACTTTCGGCTTGAAAAATGCTGGAGCCACGTATCAAATGCTAGTGACTAAGATTTTCCAGGAACATCTGGGGAAAACAATGGAGGTGTACATTGATGACATTTTGGTAAAGTCAACGAAAGCAGAATATCATTTCCAACACCTCTCGACTATTTTCGAGATCCTCCGCAGGTATAACATGAAGTTGAATCCAGAAAAATGCACCTTTGGCGTCAAATCAGGTAAATTTTTGGGTTTTCTCATATCAAATAGAGGCATTGAAGTAAATCCTGCTCAAATTAAAGCTATTGAAGAAATACCTCATGTACTAACAAGCTGAAAAGAAGTTCAAAGATTAACAGGTAGGATTGCAGCTTTAGGAAGATTCATCTCCAGATCCTCAGAGAAGAGTTTTAAATTCTTTTCAGTACTAAAGAAGTAGAATCAGTTCGAATGGACTGAAGAATGTCAACAAGCTCTTAAAGACTTGAAGGCTTATCTATCGAATCCCCCACTACAGTCTAAACCAAAGGAAGGGGAAAGGTTATACATTTATCTTGTTGTGGAAGAAATAGCCGTAAGTGCAGTCCTGGTAAGGGAGGACAAAGGTAAAAAATCTCCTATCTACTATGTAAGTAAGTCCTTACTAGATGCTGAAACTAGATATCCTCATCTAAAAAAATTAGCCTTGGCTCTAATCATGGCGTCTAGAAAGTTAAGACTGTACTTTCAGTGTCACCCAATTACTGTTGTAACTTCATATCCTTTGAGAAATATTTTGCATAAGCAAGAACTATCAGGTAGACTGGCTAAATGGGCAATAGAACTAAGTGAATATGGCATAATCTATCAACCTAGGACTGCAATAAAGTCTCAAGTTTTAGCCGATGTTGTCGTAGATTTTAACACTAGCTTAATTCCTGAAGTAGAAAAAGAGTTACAAATCATTACCGGAGCTAATCTAGGAATATGAACTCTATTCACCGACGTCTCTTCTGATATCAAGGGAGCCGGTTGGGAATTTTTTTAATACCATCTTTGGGTGAAAAGATAAGGCAAGCTACTAAATGTTATCCCATTACTAACAATGAAGCAGAGTACGAAGTTGTCATTGCAGGACTTGAGTTAGCACAAGAACTCCCAATTGAGCAGATCGTGATCAAAAGTGACTCTTAATTAGTGGTGAACCAGATGTAGGGGACTTATACTGCTAGAGAGACTCAAATGCAACAGTATATGGAAAAGGCACGAGTCCTGGTGAAGCAATTCCAGTCATGGAAGATTATGCAAGTACCTAGAGAGGAAAACGCACAAGCGGATGCGTTAGCTAATCTTGTAGTAGTTACCGATGTAATGAATAAAGACAATGTTATTGTGATACACGTATTCATTTAGTAATTGAACATGACAAGAATGAGGTAACATTTAATAATCTAACCTGGGATTGGAGCAACAAAATTGTAAATTTTTTGCAGAATGTTACCGTGCCTGAAGATAAGAAAAAAGCTCAAGCACTTCGCCGAAAAGTTGAATTATACTGCCTAGTTCGTGACACTCTGTATCGGCAAATGTTTGGAGGCCCCCTAGTAAGGTGCCTTGGACCAAACCAAACTGAGTACGCGATGAAAGAAGTACACGAAGGACATTGTGGGAACCACGCAGGTGCAAGATCCTTAGTCAAAACCCTAATCAGAGTAGGGTACTATTGGCCTAAGATGGAATAAGACGCTGAAAATTTCGTAGCTAAATGCGATAAATGTCAACGATATGCTAACAATATTCATCGGCCCGCAGAATTACTACACCCGGTTGTGTCACCTTGGCCATTTATCAGATGGAGAATGGATATAGTAGGACCTCTACCCCCCAGCCAGAGGAAACATATGATTTTTACTTGTATTAACAGATTATTTCTCAAAATGGGTGGAGGCAGATGCTTTTAAACAGGTGCGATAAAAAGAAGTAAAAAGTTTCATATGGCAAAACATCATATGCCGTTTTGGTGTACCAAAGGAAATTGTATGTGACAATGGCCCACAATTCATAGGCTCTCAAATCACAGAATTCGTCCAAAGCTAGAAAATCAAACGAATCACTTCTTCACCATATCATCCCGTGGCTAACGGGCAAGCTGAGTGAACAAATAAAATCATTGTTAAAAATTTGAAGAATCGATTGGAAACAGCTAAGGGAAATTGTCCTGAAGAACTACCCGCAATATTATGGGCTTATAGAACTACTGCAAAGGCAGCCACGGGAGAAACCCTATTCGCGTTTGTTTACGGCTCAGAAGCTCTAATACCAGTGGAAATTGGTGAACTGAGCATGGGATTCACAATAGCAACAGAAGATACAAACCATGACGAGTTGAGGACGAATCTAGATTTACTCGAGCAAAGGAGAGAAGCTGCTTTAATATGCATGGAAGCTCAAAAGAAAATCGTAGAGCGATATTACAACAGAAAATTTCACCTCAGGTATTTCTAAATTGGAGACTTTGTCCTTAAGAAAGTTTTTCAATCGACAAAGGAGGATGGAGCAGGAAAATTAAATCCAAATTGGGAAGTACCCTACAAAGTGCGTGGTATTGCTGGAAAGGTGCTTATGAGCTGGAAACCATGGATGACAGAGTTTTACCAACAAGTTGGAATGCTGTTCACTTGAAGAAATATTACCTATAAGGAAAAGGAATATCCTCGGTCAGGTATCATTATGTTCAGTTTTATTTAAAACAATTAAAATTATACTAACCATTTTAGATGATAGGAAAAAAGCTAACCCATAACCAGATGATGGTATTAGACCTGAATAGACACGAGGAAAAAACTGAATTCCTGGTCTAGGGTTACAACTTTCTGATGGACATTTCAAAGGGTTAAGCAGTCATAATCTAAACTATATACCTTCGAGTCCGTATGTTTTTCCTTTTCAGGAAAAGGACCACATAAAAGGAATAGTCAAGTGCTAGAGATTTCATTCTTCAAAGCTCAAACACTTGGGGGACTATATAGTATGGAAGAGGCAAAAAAGACTATCAAAAGAGTCAAAGTTCAATCCTGAAGATCCATTTTTCCCAAAAAAATCAAAAGTTACGAGCAGAATCAAAGAGCCAAAGACAAAAACACAAAGCCTGATTCAGAAACCTACAAAGAACATACTCGTGAATATAAACGAATGTTTAGGTTAAAGGCAAAATTTAGTTACGGGAAGAAATTCATACCCCCGTGTTTATTCCAAACATGTTGTGAATGAAAACAGCTACGAAAAAGTCATAAACGATGCTCAAACACATGTCAAATGTTATGAAAGTTCGAATAATATAAAAACTTTCTGCAAAACATTATTCAGAAAAAAACATGTGAATTCCTATCTCTCTTTTGAATGTTTACACCATTATGAAGTTGAGACGTCTTCTTCATAAAGTGTCGTTGATAAAAGGGCCCTCTTTTATAAATCGTGCTTATTTAAAAAAGACACGAAATGCTGAAGAATTTCTTAATTCAAAATTAAATACCAAAGGGTAAAACAAAAACCCGAACCTAAAGCATGCAAACACTTGAGAGTAAAATGAAAACTCGAAAAAACACAAGTCATGCTAAGAAATGTAAATATTAATATTATATAATGGTAAAAACTAAGTATTAACTTAGTTTAATCCAAATTTGTTTATACAAAGTTGCCCTTAAGTTGTCATTTGGGGACTTACTAAACCAAACTTCACCCCCAAATGGGACCGGGGGTAACCACCAATTGTTCCAAAAAAAGAAAAAGAGAGGGGTTGATAAACTTTCACTAAGCACTGGGAGGATTATCTTCATCAGCAGGAGGAGCAGCTTGAGATGGCGAGGCTTGGACAACAGCTTCATCAGGCATGATCTCATCACCCATTGGAACTTCAACTTCAGGTGATGAAAATTTTTTACTTTGCCGATACTTTTCAATTGTCTCCTTAGTCTTGGAAATTTTAGCTTCTAAGTCAAAATTTTCTTGGTCCATTTCCGTCAATGTGTCAAGCTGGGCATTCAAATAAGCCCAACTCACATCAACAAATGCCTTATCTTCAAGAGCCTCGTAATCTTTCTCCCATCGTTCAATATCGCCTCTCAACTCATCTCTTTCAACCACGATAGCATCATAAGAAGCCTGCAAAGGAACAAGAGATCTTTCCAGAAACTGAATTTTGTTTAAAGATTCACGGAGGTCCTCTTGGGTCTGAGTAACTTATTGCAAAAGTTCACCAGCATAAGCCTCCTTCTGTCCAACAAAGCCTTCAAGATTCTTATCTCTTCAGCAGCATGGGAAAGCTGCTCCGCAAAGGAAGACTCCAGGATGTTTTTATCCTTGCCTGCTTGACTTAATGAAGCCTTCTCGATGGCCAATTCCGCTGAAATTACTCTAACCTACTGCTCTAAGGTGCACTTTCCTCTTCTACTGCTTCCATATCAAGTTGAAGGCTCTCAAATTGTTCCTTCCAGTTATCAGCCTCGGTATGGTGGTCATTCATTAACTGATCCGTATGTACGATCCTTTTCTTCAACTCTGTACCAATGAGATTGATCTACACGGAAAAAAAAGGAAAATTAGATACGGCAAAGGCTAGTGTTAAGAAGAAATAACAGAAAGGTTACCTTCAAAGATGAGTGTACAATCTCATTTATCCACGTTAAGGAGGTATGACTTTCCTATTTTGACTTTTCAATCGGGCCAATCAAAGGCTTCAACCACACATCCGCCTAGCCTGATTTCTTTAAGAGACTACCTTCCGCAGGAACCTCGATCATAATTCGCTTCATCTCCCCTTTGCAAGAAGAACCTACTTCAATAATAGAAGGCACGGTAGTAGGGGTAGATGAAGGAGCCAGAGGTGGCACAGACGGGGAAGCAGAAATAGCAACAGGCACGGCGGACTGAAGTTCCACTGGAGCAGAAGGAGGAAAGATGGCAAGAGGCGTCTCCTTTGACATTGAGCAAAATCCTTGATGGAACAATTGCTCAACTGACTCAGTGGCTGCAGAAGGAGTTTCCTCCTCAGAGTATGCAGGGGTAGAATGATCGGGCTCAGGCACTGAAGATGGACAAGTAAGGGGAGCCGATTCGTCATCATACATGACTCTTCTTCTTGCTCTTGTCCTACGAACCAATGAGCCTTCCTCTTCCTCCTCCTCATCTTCTAAGGTTTGAGTCCTATCCACTTTCCTTTCTGACGAAGAAGAATTTAAGATAATTTCTTGAGCCTTGTCCAAAGAGAGCTTCGAAGCAGTTATAGCAGAAGCGGTGACACCACGAGCGGGAAACCCTAACAAACAAAAGGGATTAGAGAAGTTCAAAAAAGAGAGAAAAGGGAAACGTAAAAAAAGCCTACCATGGGTTTTCACTTTCCAACCAAACCTTGTAGAAATGTAATTCCAAGAACGTTCTTCCATTGGAGCGATCAACAAAAAATTTTCTACCCAACCACGGAAACCGAAAATCTCCTCGACGGTTCCCATGGTTGCTGAAAAAAGACAAAACAGTCACGGTACTGAACATAAATCAAGAATAAGGAAATAAGTGAGTAAACAAAAACTTACGTGCAAATTTCCACTTCTCAGGGAAGGGTAAATTTTCTTCACCTACTAATCCACCTATAGGGGCAGCAACAAGCCTGCATACCAACCTCTATCTTTATCATCATCAGGATTGACTAAAACTCTCTTACTCCTAGCCACAAGAGTAAAGATTCCTTGGCGGAATAACTAGGGAGAGTAGAGGTGAATAAGATGATAAAGGTAAAAGGAAGTGAAGCTAAGTTAACCAAATATCTGAGGCATGCTACTTCCCTCCAGACGATAGGATCGATTTGTCCCAAACACACGTTAAAAGATCGACAAAACTCTATAATAACAGGGTCGATGGAAGGCCTGAAGCCCAAAGTAAAAGGGTAGGTATATACAAAAGAATATCCTTCTTTTTAAGAAGTTATCCTTTGATTTTCATTGGGGACCAAGACCGGGAAATCAAATTTCCAATAACAGTCTCTGCGCACAAGAAAAATCAACCCCTCAGTAATTTGAGTAGGGTAAAGATCAGCGCGATCATGAGGCATCTTGGAAGAAAGCTCTTTTCTTATGGCTTCACTGTCATTTACGAAAGAAAATTCAGCGGGCACAAGCTCATCTACCTTTGGTTCGCAAAGTGGTTCACTGGACTCTCTACTCTTAGAAGAAGATCTAGAAGCTCTATCCCTAGAAGAAGATGGAGTAAAAATAACCCTAGAAGTTGGTGGGGGAGTAATGTTACGTTGAGAAGAAGAAGACCCTCTAGAAGGTGTTGAGCCTAAACTTCTTAATCTACCGCCCCTCCTACTCCGGATCGGAGTAGAAGAAGGAAATAGTTCATCGACTATTATTACTTTTTTGGGGTCTTGGTTTAAAGAATTCATATTTGCATGAAATAAGGACTTGCATGCAGCAAACGAAAGATAGAAGTTTTTCGTAGAATCAAAGGCAAAAATGGGTATTTATACACGAAGGCAACCGTCAAAAAACTGAAAGATACTGGTGTGAAAGTCATTAATAAAATTGTCACTTCATGACTGATGCAGCCGCAAAAAGCCCTAAAGTGCACTGATGAATTGCAGAACCAATCCGGAATCACCACGTGGCACGTGCATTTAATAGAAGTGAAAAGCGACGCGTACATTCAGAGACAGATGCAATGGTACGAGTAAAACGGCGGCAAAAACTCCCAGCCATAAATGAGTATCCACTTACCAAATATTCAAGTGATAATAAATGGTAAGTGGGGGGACTATATGTATTGGTAAAAAATAGACATTACACGTGTAATATGTTAGATGAACAAAGAAATATACGTGGAGCAATGGAAAAGCAACAGCTGGATGAAAGCTTAGAAAGAGGTACGGAATAAAGAGGTACGAGGTAAAACACCCACGAGATAATTAGAAGCAGAAACTCCAGTATAATTAAGGAGTTTAAGAGACACAGTTAGAATGAACCAGGGCAGAATAAAGGACAGATTCATAGATCTTCAATCAATGAGCTAAATGTTACAGAATCTTCACGCAATAGTTACGATTACCTATTGTAACGTTACATTAATGATATAATATTCATTACTGCTCAATCATTAAGAAGAGTAGACGTTATATTAATAAATTCCCTATAAAAGGGAGTGAAATCTCACTTGTATAGGGACGTTCGAACCACTACCGAAATATACTTACTTTTATGCTATCTTATTGCTTTCTTATTTACAAGTCTAAATCCTATTATTAGCATATCTCTTGGTTATCCGAAGTCCGAGTACTTCTTAAAATAGCTTTGACTAAGAATCCAATTCTTTGGTTAAACAGAGGGGTCGACTTCGACACTTACTATGGGCCAACAATACAATAATATGAAATTATAATTACACATGTTATATATATATATATGTGTGTGTATATATATATATATATATATATATATATATGATAATAGAACTCATAGCAAATAAACTATACTTTCATCGTTAGTAAGAACCAAGTCGTTTCCCTCATCTAACCGTTTAACCTCTCAAGCCAATGAAACAATGTCAAATATAATAGGGCTTCCAGTATTATTACGCATGAATTATGTCAAGGACGTATGACCTGATCCAAATATACATATACATATACTGTGTGCACTTCCGAGGGTCGAACAACACTAACCATAGATGTATCTATTAATCTGCCGAGGCGAACGACCCGCTCCCATGAGAGTAGTTGAATTTTACCCTGCTCGCGGGATATACTTGCGATGCGGTTGAACATAAATTTCTCAAGTTATCACAATATCCCTCAATTATTTCCAAAACAAGAAATTCAACTATTAATTTTTAACATCTTGAAATCCTCAATCTCAACTCCATTCAAGGCAATTAGTAAGCATAATTAAATAACGGGATCAACAAAGCATGGTGTAAACCTAGAACTACTCGGACATAAGCATAACTAGTAGCTACGTACGGACCCTCGTCACCTAGTGAGTACGTAGCCCCCACAAATAGAAGCACGCATTAACTAAATTCACCTATGGGGTTAATTCCCTCTTACAAGGTTAGAAAAGATTACCTTGTCTCAAAACCTACTTTCTAGTCCAAGATTATTTTCAAACCCTCAATTCGGTGCCAAACGACTCGAACTAGTCAAATGTTATATAAAATAGTCAATCTATGGTCAAAAGTTCATATCCTAACTATCAAAGTGATTTTCCCAACCCTATTTTAAGAATTCCAAAAATTCACCTTCGGGCCTACGTGCCCAGACTCAGGAAAGTTTTGAGGAAAGTTGTTACTGATAACCTCAGGAACTCAAATATATGATTTTTGCTAAGTTCCATAACAACATTCATGGTTAAATCCTATTTATATCAAAACCCTACGTTTTCACTAAACCCATGACTTTTACTAATTTAAATGTTATAATCTACCCATAAACTATGTAATTAACTCACAGTCGATAGAAATTACTTACCTCAAAATGTTAGATGAATATCCTCTCTCTAAGAGCTCCAAGGATCGCCCAACAATGGAATAAGTGAGCCAAAAATGACTAAGTCCTGCATTAAATGAAGTATCTTCCTTCTACGATTTCCGCACATGTGGATGGGCTTCCGCTTTTGCTGTCAAAACTCTGCTTCTGCGGAACAAGCTAGGCCACCGGCCCATCGCACCTACGGAGCTAGGGCCTCTTCTGCACAACCGTTGCTGCGACCGTCTCTTTTTCTCCTGCGGACACTGCCGCTTCTGCGGTCACAGTCATCGCACCTGCGCGTTCACATGTGTGCTAAATTCCTCGCTCCTGTGGATCCTGGGAATCCTTGGCTTGTCTGCTTTTGTCACTCCTGGCTCGCACCTGCGGCTGGCCAAGCGCAGGTGCGATTACACCAGCAGCTGGGAGCTTCAGTTGTTACTCCCAAGTTCCAACTTGGTCCAAGCCTCATCTGATTAACACTTGGGGCCCCCGAGGCCCTGCCCGAATACACTGACAAGTTTGGAATCATAAAACAGACTTGCTCAAACTCTCGGAATGCCATAACAACATCAAAAATAAGAATCACACCCCAAACCAACTGAATCAAAAATATGAACTTTAAGTTCTTCAATTTACTCCCAATGCGCCGCAACGTACTTAAATTACTCTGAATGACACCAAATTTTGCGTGCAAGCCTTAAATTAAATTACGAAACTATTCCTGATCTCGGAATTCCATTTGGACCTCGATATCACTATAACCTACTTCAAACCAAATTTAAATAACTTCAAAAACTTTCAAAGAACCAACTTTCACTTTTAGGCACTGAAACGCTCCCGGGTCATCCAAAACCCGATCCGAACATATTCCCAAGTTCAAAATCATCATAAGCACCTATTGGAATCGTCAAATCCCGATTTAGAGGCCGTTTACTCAAAACATTGACCGAATTCAAACTTAGCCTTTTAAGGCCAACTTAAGGAGCCAAGTGTTTCGATTTCAACCCAAACCCTTCCAAATCCCGAACTAACCGTCCCCACAAGTCATAAAACAATAAAATCACATATAAGGATTCTTATATTAGGGGAACGGGGTTCTAAAAGTCAAAAAGGACAGTCGAGTCATTACAGTGTTGCGCGTCACCACAGTTTATGTGTTTCTATTCGTTGTTGTGTTGTGTTGGCTTTGGTACTTACATATGAGACTATAAGGATTGGTATTTCTTGCATTTACTGTTTTTGAGAATTGAGTTATTCTTATAAGTTAACTGCTTTATTTGTTTCCGTATTTTTCTTTCCTGTCATTCTTTTATATTGCGTATAGGTTATTATAAATGGCCCGCCTTAGCCTTGTCACTACTTCATTGAGGTTAGGCTCAGCACTTACAGAGTACATGGGGTCGGTTGTACTCATACTAAACTCTGTACTTCTTGTGCAAATTTCAGAGTCTGTCCCAGCGATGGTCAGTAGATTGCTCAAGTTGACTATTAGTGTGGAGACTTGAGGTACAGTTGCTCGGCTTTCGCAGCCCTCAAGTCCCCTCCTACTTGATCTTAGTTGTGTATTTTTTTAGGAAACTTTACTTTTATTCAGACCTTGATATATAGTATTGTTGTACCTGGTGCACTTGTGACACTAGAATCGGGGTTATATTAGATATTTCAGTTGTTATGGTTTTCTGCACTTTACTTCAGATTTATTTCAGTTATTTCGGCTTCGTTATTATTGAATCTGAATTGTTAAAATGGATAAAGCATCCTAACGTTGGCTTTCCTAGCAAGTGAAATGTTAGGCGCCACCACGGTCCTGAGGGTCGAATTTTCGGGTTGTGACAAGTTGGTATAGGAGCACTAGGATTCCTAGGTCTCATGAGTCACGAGAAAGCTTAGTAGAGTCTGGAGGATCGGTACGGAGAGACCTGTACTTATCTTCCAGAGACTATGCAGTTTAGGGAAAAAATGCCACTTTTTTCCTACTTTGTCGTGCAATTTTATTCTATCATTGATGATTGAACGCTTCTATTCGTGTTCTCTCACAGATGGCGAGGACACACACTACATCTACCGCTGTACAGGAGCCGGAGCCCTATGTGGCAGCTATGACTAGGGGCAGAGGTTGAGGTTGAGGTCGCGCCAAAGGCCGAGGCAGAGGCAAAGCTCAACCTAGAGTTTGAGCAGCATCACCGACAGTAGAGCCTCGGGTAGATTTTGATGAGGAGGTTTAAGCCCAGACTATACCTGTTGGACCAGATCAGGTCCTTGAAGGGTTCATAGCCACTCTAGTGCTTCAGGATGCTCTAGTCCGTTTAGTGGTCCTTATGATGAGTGTGGCCCATATCGGTACCTTTCTGGTGGCACCAACCATCTCTCAGACTGGGGGAGCAGCACAGAGTCTCGCTACTCACACCCCGGAGTAAGTGGCTCCTCAGTATCAGACTCCAGCAGCCTTGCCAATTGGGGTAGTTCATTCGGTTATTGCGGCACAGGCCGATGATAGGCCCACTTTGTCTTCTGAGGCTATGTTGAGGTTGGATAAGTTCACCAAGCTCTTTCCTATCCATTTCAGTGGTGCACACAGGAATTTCTGGACTGTTTCCACGAGGTGCTACGGAACATGTGTATAGCGGCGTATATGCGACGTGACGAGTGTATATATGTCGCCAAAATACTTGTTTCCGTGCTTTTTTCTATATTTCATTAATTATTTCATTATATATCTTAACTATTACATGCTTTAAATGTTTCCCATGACTTTATTTGCTACTTGTCATTTATTATTCTCGTATTGGAAATGTTAGATTCTCCCATGCTTCCATGATTTACTGCTACTTGCCTTAATCTTACTTTTACCCTTTAGTTGTCATTTATTTGACATCTCTTATAGCTTAGTATTAATCATAGAGATCTCATAATTAGGGACGAGATTTTCTTCTAGTTATGCTTCATATCCGTTAATCGTAGTGATTTTTGTCGTAACGACCCAATCGATCATTTTGAGTATTATCATTCAGTTTAGTTATTTGAATTCATAATAAGCATCATATGATGTATTATGACTTGTCTCAATCATCGATTTTGGTTTTTAGGTTATTCGGAATTGATTTAGAAGAATGAATTTCATTATTTAAGCTTAAAGTTGGAAGAGCTGACCAAGTTTGAATTTTTAGTATTTGACCTGGGATTGGAGTTTTGATGGTTCTGTTAGATCCGGATGATGATTTTGGACTAGGGCATGTGTCTGGATTTGCATTTGGATAATTCTAGAAGGTTTCGGCACTAAGCGGCGAAAGTTAGAAATTTGAAGGTTTGAAATGTTCATAAGTTTGACCGGGAGTTGAATTGGATAAAATCGGGTTTGGATTGTGGTTCTAGAAATTGAAATAGTTTTGTTAAGTCGTTTGGTACTTGTGTGTAAAATTTGAGTTCATTCTGGGTTGATTTGATATGTTTCGGCACGCGTTTTGGAAGTTGAAAGATTCAAAGATTCATTAAGTTTGATTTGGGGTGAGATTCGTGGTTTTTATGTCGTTATGCTTTAAGGTCTCGAGTAGGTTCGTGTTATATTATGGGACTTGTTAGAATATTCGGACATGGTCCCGAGGGTCTTGGGCATGTTTTGGATCGATTTCAGACCATTTATTCTTCATATTACATTGTTGGTTTCTGCTAAAGTCTGGTGCGCCAAGTGGTCTTTGTGATCTCAAAGTGTGTGAGTCTATCACATAGAGGATAGCTTGGAGCTGGGCAATTTCTTAATAGCGGTTGCGATTAGAGGGTTGCGATAGCGTAGCTTGTATCTGGTTATTGTCCGCGTTCGCATGAGCCAGCCCGCGTTTGCGTAGTGGTGAGTGAAGAAACTAAGGGCAGAAGATTGTTCTGCGCGTTCGTATTGATCTTCTCGGGATCGCGTAGTGCAAATACATGTGTTCATCACGTTCGCATGTGATGTTTCCTGAACACGTAGGGTATTTTGGAGGTTGTTGAGTTTGTTCTTCGCGATCGCGTAGGGTATTTATGTCTGGTGAATATAAAGTACTCTATTGTGGAGGTTTCGTCCATTTTATCATATTTGGAACTATGAAGTGATTTTTTAGGCGATTTTCACTGTATGGATTTGGGTAAGTGTTCTCTTGGTTTTGGCTATATTCCGTGAATCTATCTTTTTAGTAATTGGATTGTGAGTTTTAAAGAGAAAAATTGGGGATTTTGTCTAAAGTTTCATAAAGTGAATTTTTGAGTTTTGAACATCGATTCAGAGTCGGATTTGAAAGAAACTTGTATGGTTGAATTCATAACTAAATGGGTTCTCTTGTATTGTGAGTTTTTTCGGGTTCTGAGGTGTTGATCCGGGTTTGAATTTTTGGTTGACTTTGGTCTTTTGATTAGAGATTTGACCTTTATCATTTGGAATTGTTTCCTTAGGCCTTATTTGATGTATTTGAGTTACTTTTGGCTAGTTTTGAGTCGTTCGAAGGTCGGTATGCATGGGATGGAATTTCTAGAGTATTGTGTGGCTTGCTCGGTATTGGATTTGGCTTGTTCGAGGTAAGTAACACTTCTAAACTTGGTGTTGAGGATATGAACCCCTGAATATACGCGTTATGTGTTGGTGTTGTGGTGACACGCATGCTAGGTGACGGGCGTATGGGCGTACACCATGTGAATTTTGGCTCGGTTGTTTCTGTGGTACGAAGTAGTTTACTGATCTTGTTTTTGTCCATGAGGTCTCTACGTGGTAAAGTGATTGAGCTGTGATCCAATGTAGAAATCATGTTTAGGCTATGTGCTTATTCTGTTGCGAACCATTGAGGTCATACCTGTTGTTGAGTTATTTGCTTAACATGCAGTTACATACTCAGTCATACTCATTCATTTGCATGTCATATTTTAGTCTCCGTTGCCATCTATTGATACATCATATGATCATTTTTGGGCTGATTTTCATGACATTGTTAACCCGAGATACTAGAGAGATTGATGACTAAGTGAGGCCAAGGCATGTTTATGAGTGATATTGATGGGATTGGGTTGCACGCCACAGCAGGTATTATTAATTCATGATGGGATACGCCTGTATCCGCAACATGTATTATTGAATCATGCCATGATTGGCTTATTATAGCGCTCAATATGGATCTGCCCCTCCGGAGTCTGCAGACCCACCGTGAGTGCCGGTACCTACTGAGTGCGTGTGCGAATGTCGAGCGCGAGTGCCGAGAATGAATGTCGAGTGATTGGGAGGACTGAGTGACTATGAGGACTGAGTTATTGGGAGGACTGAGTGAATTGGTACTCTGAGAGTATGCATATGGTTTTATCATTGTGTTTCAATGCATTCGAGATGCACACTTGACATACAGGCATACAGACGCATTTTTCTCATGTTATACGGTATTACGTCATTCATGACTTCACATGCACATTGACATGGATGCATAGAGATGTACTCTCCTCATGCCATCTGATAATGAAACATCTTACCTGTTGTTGAAAGTTTTTGGGAAAAATCACTGTTTTTTAGACTTACTCATGTTTTGGTGATTTCTGTAAAAGATATGGGATTTCACCTAGGGTTGTGCATGGATCGGATCGGATCAGATTTATCACATTTCGAATTTTAGATTCTAGAAAATGCAATCTGAATCTGGCCCGAATTAATATCGGATCGAATTTTAAAGTTTGGATCGGATCGGATCGGATTTTTGGATTTCGGATCAGATTATTATGCCTCAAAGTTGCAAACTCATATGTATATTTTCTTTGTAAAAGAGGCAAAACAGTAAGAAAAATTCATGTTTCTACAATTATGAGAGTATTATGGTGCCAATATAATTAAATCCATCAGATGTAAAGGTAATAACTTAGAGGAAAATGTAAAGGAAGTACTAATTATCCGAAATTATAGTTTAGTATTTATACATGCCCTAATAATTTTGGATTTCGAATCGGATCGGATCGTATTAAAATTATACCAATCTGAATCCTATCCGAAATCCAAAATTTTAATAAACACAATCCGAAATTCAATCCAATCCGAAATCCGAAATTGAACGGATCGGTTCAGATTTTGGATATCCGATCCAAATGAACATCCCTAATTTCACCGATATACTTGAAAAGCATGCCTATTTTCCAGAACTGTGAAAGAGTTAAGCATTATATCTCTGAGTTATTTCTTGTACCACTTTTATTATATCGTTATGAGCTATTGTTGGCTATTGGTTTTGGACTTTGCCCCAGCTCGTCACTACTATCAACCTAAGGTTAGGTTTGTTACTTATTGAGTACATGGGGTCGGTTATACTCATATGACACTTCTGCCCCTTGCATGCAGATGTTGGATGATGATGTTGTTGTCTATAGCAGAAGCGGGATTTGAAGATGTGCCTGCTTTCCGGTCATAGCTGCCTCTTGATCTTGGTAGCTTTAGAATTTTTAGTCTGTTCATGTATATTTCAAACACATGATATTTCATACCAGCTTTGTAAATTCTAAATCTTAGAAGCTCATGATTTGTACTATCAGCCCTTGGGAAATGTATATAGGTTCAATTATTTAGGAATTCATTTGTTTTCATAAATCTCATTAAATTGGACACTTGTTAATGGGCTTACCTAGTGGGTTGGGTTACGTGCCATCAAGACTAGTTGGATTTTGGATCGTGACAAGTTGGTATCATAGCTCTAGGTTCATAGGTTCTACGAGTCATGACCAAGTGTCTAGTAGAGTCTTGCACATCGGTATGATGACGTCCATCCCAATCTTTGAGAGGCCACAAACAATTTAGGACAAACTTCCCATGTTTCTTTCCTTATCGTGTGGCATATATTCAGCTTGAAGCGTAATTCTTTGAATTCCTTCCACGCACTCGTATGCGTATGGAGCGCTTAGTATCAATTGTGCATCGTTGTCTTGTCCATCCCGTGGATGAGGTGCGGGATGTGATTTCTGTGTTTTGGTGATGGGCCAGTCTGGAGGACTTGAGGCCCAGTTTGGACCGTATCTTAGGCTCGGTAGTTTCATTTGTGTGAGCATATGATTTTGGACTTCCATGTCCAGTGGTTTCCTTGTGAATGGGACTGGTGGCTCGGTGAGTGGTTGGATGTCTATATGACGAGTAGGATGTGATTGCGGGATGTGTTCAGATGGTTTGAATGCGACAGGAAGAGTTCTCTTGAGATGTGAAAAGGACTATTGGGTGCTCGATTTCTGTGGATGTGTCATACAGTTTTGAGTTATGAAGATTTTTGAGAGATTCTTTCATGTTATTTCATTATGGAACGAAGTAGATTTTCATATCTTTTTTATGAGACTCGGGAAGAATAAGTGATTGTGTAGTAGATGTGGTTGTGAAAGGGTATAGAGAGATGTCAGTTTGAGGCTAAGCAGACGGATCACCTGCACTGTAATCTACAGATGTGTGATCCTTATGATGTTGTGTGGAGGCTTTATTTTCTACCAGTGGGTATAGGTGTTGCGATTTGATTTTGGATTGGTTGAGAAAGTTTACCCGACCGTCACGAGGATGAATGAGGGATATGCAGATGATATGATATATTAGATGGTTTGTGTTACACAAGCTTATGAAGGATTTAGTTGAATCTCATTGCAGTATTATGGCAGTAATGAGGTATGGTTATTGTAAGTTATCAAATGTTTTATTCCATGGATTTGAGCCAATGGGGGAGTTTGCTACCAACAATTTGATTGCATGGTTACGTGTTGTATTAGTTTCGGTCTTAGGTATACTCGTGGATCGGTTATGACTTGCAGAGGCTGGTTTGGATGATGACTTAAGCAAGGAAATTTCTGGATGCATGGTGTATCACTTTATGGGTATATGGAAATCGTGGAATGATTTAAATGGTTATTCATGAGGGTTGTAGTGCGCATGGAGTAGGAATTTACTCGGTTGCCTAGAGGTGTGGATTAATCTTTGTGTGTATTGTGCTAATAGGGAATAGGTCATTGGGGTGCAATTGAGAAGGTTATTGTGCTAATGGGCAGAGTATATGACTCTCAAGATGGTTCTAATGGATTCAAGATTTATATGTAACAAGTGAGAATTTATTTGGATTTGTATATGGCAAGATCTTGGATCTCAATTGGATGGTGTCAAGACTCGCGGTATTTCTGTATCACTATGGATTCTACATTTCAATATCAGGAAGGTAAAGGAAATAATTTTAGTTTCACATGAGGTCTCTTTAGAGTGGGTGTCTCGATTGTGGTGCCTTGGGGTGCTAAGAGGGAATACAACAACGTATGAGCCTTAGGGTGGTGTGGTTTTATGTTAGGGTCTCGTGTGGTGAGTTTTGGTTGAGGATCGTGGTGTTCTGGCAAGGGGAAGTGTCAACTTTAGGGTAATTTGAAAGGAACTCATAGAAATAGGACAACTTGGTAGTAGTTTGGATCAGCACGGTAATGGATATGATCGGTTCTTTGGGTATACATGACGTGGTGAGTCTCTACAGGTGTTTTTGGGCAATACTCTTGGGTTTGGCGACTTGTGTGGCTTGGTTAAGTTAGAGTGATTCAGTTATGATGGCTTGGTTATGTGCAAATTGGTTTCAAAGAGTTCTGATGATTTCTACCACAGTTTGAGACGGATATTTCCTACAGGCGTGAGGAATATGCTGAGTATAGTGATTTTCTACTGGATGGGATCAAGTGAAAGGTTCCTGGCTAATTGAGTATGTAGTTTTCTTGTGACTTAGGTTGATAATGAGGTTCTCGTGTTTTCATGGGATGTAATGATAAATGCAGTGTGTTGTGTGGGATTGAGATTTGTATGTGCCAGGTCACAGTTCAGTTTGAAGGGAAGGTCATGAATTCTTAAACAACATGGACGACTTGAGATGATTAGATGAATGCTATTACTAATTGGTAGTGCCTGAGAAGGGTGCATATTTCAGAAGGTGCATTGTGTTTTAGCTTATAGATGCTTCATTGGTATTGTGGTATTCGCTTGGTTGATTGACTCCTGATGTTCAAATTTTTCTATGTAGCACGAAAGAATTATAGAAGTATTTCTTGTAGGGATGATTATATATGAGGGATGTGTTAGTAATTCGAGTAATAGAGTTGGGATCGGCTATGGTGATTCAGGTGTACTAAAGAATGGGAGACTGGAAGTTCTCAGAAGCAGACTGTTTCGGGGTTGCGAACTGTGAAGGTGTGGCCAAAGTTAGAAAGATGGTGATATTTATTATTTGTAGATCATTGTGGACTTTTGGAGGGTTATTTATTCATTTGGAGATGGCCGGAGTTAATTTGGGGGCCCATTGGAGGGCCCGGGGAGGATGTGTATTCTACACCGGGTTGGATTTGTTGACTTGGCATCGTTATTGTTGGAAGGTGAATCATTTGGTTAGAGTGAGCTTGTTCATGGTTCCGATATGTTCTACGCGTTCCTTTTCTATGTCATGAGGAGTTGTGATTTGTGGGTTATGTGCACACATGGTGCGATTCTGTGTGCGCCTTGTAGCGGAATTCAAGAGAGATAGTGATTTGGGGTGTGGAATGGGTTATTGAGCCTTAGTTATGGTCTTTCTGGGTTGTGTTATATTGTGTTGTTTTCTTCTCCGTGGTTATGGTCATGCACTTGTGTACTTGGTGTCGCATTACTTATGGTTGTTGAGTTTGAGCATTAGGGGCTCGAGGTATTTCAAATGGATCGGTGTTTGAATGGGTCACGTATTACAGCTGGGTTGTGTTGGGATATAATACTTTGTGTTATATTCATGGGTTTTTGTTCTACCGTATGATGAGTTCTTAGCATTTCGTTGAGGTGGTACTTGTTGAGCTTACGGAACGATTCTCTCATTTGAGTCATTTTTCATTTTTGAGTGCATTTGAATTATTGTCTATTGGTGCATGGATAGCACCATTTGTGGATCTAGTAGTATTGGTGTGGCATGTCTGTGGAGTAGCTTGTATTTGATGAGATGATGTCTTTGGGCCTGAGGTGGTTGCTATCGAATTTGATTACGGTGTGTTTGGAAGAGTAATGTTGAAAGTTAGCTTACAATTTGCGCTATGGTTCTGGTTAGGCGAGAGAGTTCCATGACTTGTTGACCTGATGAGTGGTTATGAGTTCATGCGTGTTTCTTTCATCATCAGTAGTGTACGAAGGTTATGAACGGTGTTTTGTTTGATATGAGGCTTATTACCAGTACTGGATTTGTTTTAAGCAGCTATTGTGGTCAGAAATTATTGCTACGAGTACGTAAGTTATGTGGTATATCATGTGATTGCATCTTGGGTTATGGTTTTGGCTTGATACAGCTTGTTCAAACTTATACAGTATGTAGATGCAAGATTCTGGTCTTATCGGAAATTTCGGATGTTGGAAATTAGATTCTGTGGTTTACGGGCTAAGGTTGAAGTAATGATCTTCAGTTATGTTGTGTTGTCGGGTCTATATGGAATAGGGTGTCATGGGATCGCCCCCGTGTATGTATATGGTAAGGTCACACGGTGGTTTGATGGCTTTGGAACGACTCTTAGCACGTTTGAGGAAGAACGTATGTTTAAGTGCGGGAGAATGTAATGACCCTACCGATCGTTTTGAGCATTTGCATTTCATTCATATATTTGAAGTCTTGAGCAGCATCGTATGATATATTATGACGTGCGTGAATCGTCGGTTTTCATTTTCAGGTTATTTAGAATTGATTTGGAAGAATAAATTCCATGATTTAAGCTTAAAGTTGGAAGAGCTGACCAAGTTTGACTTTATAGAATTTGACCTCGGATTGGAGTTTCGATGGTTCCGTTAGGTTTGGATGGTGATTTTGCACTCGGGCGTGTGCCTAGATTTGCATTTGGATATTTCTAGAAGGTTTCGACACTAAGTGGCGAAAATTTGAAATTTGAAGGTTTGGAATATTCATAAGTTTAACCGGGAGTTGACTTTGATGATATTAGGTTCAGATTGTGGTTTTGGCAATTGAAATAGTTTCATTATGTCGTTTGGGACTTGTGTGAAAATTTTGACTTCATTCCGGGTTGATTTGTTATGTTTCGGCACACATTTTGGATGTTGAAAGATTTAAAGTTCATTAAGTTCGTTTTGGAGTGCCTCGAGTAGGTTCGTGTTATGTTATGAAACTTGTTGGAATGTTCGGACGTGGTCTCGAGGGGCTCGGGCATCATTCAGATCAATTTTGGACCATATCTTCTTCATAGTGCATTGTTGGCTTCTGCTAAAGTCTGGTGCGCCAAATGGTCTTTGCGATCCCGAAGTGTGTGACGCTATCGTGTAGAGGAAAACATGGAGCTGGGCAGTTTCTTAATCGTGGTCGCAATTGGAGGGCTGCGATCGTAGCTTGGATTGGGATATTGTCTGCGTTCGCATGAGTCAGCCTGCGTTCGCGTAGTGATGAGTTAAGAAGCCGGGGCCAGAAAATTCTTCTTTGCGTTCGCATTGATCTTCTCACGATCGCGTAGTGCATGTACATGTGTTCATCGTGTTTGCATATGATGTTTCACGAATGCGTAGGGTATTTTGGAGGATGCTGAATGTGTTCTTCGTGATCCCGATGAATTTCTCGTGAATGCGTAGGGTACTTTTGTCCAGTGAATATAAAGTACTCTATTTCAGAGGTTTCGGGAATTTTTTCATATATGGAGCTATGGAGCTCGAATTTAAGCGATTTTTAAGTGATTTTCACCATATGGATTGGGGTAAGTATTCTCTACTTGGTTTTGGTTAAATTTCGTGAATGTATCTTCATTTTTTGTAATTGGATTGTGAATTTTAAAGAGAAAAGTTGGGGATTTTTTCTTAATTATAGAGTGAATTTTCGAGTTTTGAACATCGATTTGGAGTCAGATTTGAAAGAAACTTGTATGGTTGAACTCGTAATTGAATGAGTTGTCACATTTTGTGGGTTTTGGGGGGGGGGGGGGATTCTGAGGCGCGGACCCGGATTTGATTTTTTGTTTGTCTTTGGGATTTTGATTAAAGATTCGACGTTAATCATTTGGAATTGCTTCCTTAGGATTATTTGATGTGTTTGAGTTTTTTTTTTGGATAGTTTCAAGCTGTTCGGAGGTCAGTACGCGCGGGATGGCATTTCTAGAGTATTATGTGGCTTGCTCGTTATTGGAATTGGCTTGTTCGAGGTAAGTAACACTTATAAACTTGGTGTTGAGGGGATGAACCCCTAAATATACGTGTTATGTGCTGGTGTTAGGGTGACGCACATTTTAGGTGACTCGTGTGTGGCGTGCACTGTGTGAATTTTGACTCGGTTGTTTCTGTGATATGGTATAGTTACCTGATCTTGTTTTTATCCATGAGGTCTATATGTGCTAGAGTGATTGAGTTGTAATTAATGTTAAAAATCATGTTTAGGTTATATCTCAATCTCTGTAGACATTTATTGATACATCATATCATCATTTTTGGGCTGATTTTTAGGACATATTAAGCCCGAGACACTGGAGAGAATGATGACTGAGTAAGGCCAAAAACCTGTTTGTGAGAAATATTAATGGGATTGGGTTGCACGTCGCAACAAGCATTGTTGATTAATGATGGGATTGGGCTGCATGCTGCAACATGTATTATTGATTCATGCCATGATTGGCTTATTATAGTGCTTGGGCTGGATCTGCCCCGAGGAGTCTGGACACCCACAGTGAGCGTAGGTACCTACTTAGTGCAAGTGTCGAATACGAGTGCAAGTGTCGAACAACAACGCCGAGAGCGAGTGCCAAGTGATTGGGAGGACGAGTGACTGTGAGGACTGAGTTACTGGGAGGACTGAGCAAATTAATACTCTGAGAGTATGCATATAGTTTTATCATTGTGTTGCACTGCGTTGAGTAGGACTAACATGGAATATGTGAAATGTAAGTTCAGCAACGTGACGAGGGAAGAGGATGTGGAAGTCAGGCTTGACTCACAGGTCATCCTCAAGAGAGAAAGTTTTGTGTACTTAGGGTCAATTATCCATGGAGATGGAGAGACCAACGGAGATGTTACGCACCATATTGGGGTGGCGTGGATGAAATGGAGGATAGCGTCTGGAGTCCTGTGTGACAAGAATATGCCACCGAAACTCAAAGGTAAGTTCTATAGAGCGGTGGTCAGACCGGCCATGTTGTATGGGGCCGAGTGTTGGCCAGTCAAGAATTCACATATCCAGAAGATGAAAGTAGTAGAAATGAGGATGTTGAGATGGATGTGCGGGCACACTAGGCTGGATAAGATTAGGAATTAAGATATTCGGGAGAGAGTGGGCGTGGTTCTAGTGGATGACAAGATGCGAGAAGCGCGGCTTAGATGGTTCGAACATGTGTAGAGGAGAAGCCTAGATGATCCAGTTAGGAGGTGTGAGCGGTTGGCTTTGGCAGGTACGAGAAGAGGTAGAGGGCGGCCTAAGAAGTATTGGGGCGAGGTGATCAGACAGGACATGGCGCGACTCCAGATTTCTGAGGCATGGATCTTGATAGGAAGGTGTGGAGGTCGAGCATTAGGGTTTTAGGTTAAAGGGTAGTCGAGCGGTTTTCCTTTTTGTCCCGGTTTCCCTCTTTTTACTGACAAGTATGATAGTGTTTTGTCTAGCACTGCTTGCGATTTATGTTGTGTATCATACTTTTGCATAATATTTGTGTTACTACTTTTCCATTTATTTGTTGTCCCTCACGTTGCTGATATTATTTTTTGGGTTTTCTTGTCACAAATCGATTGTCTCTGAGCCGAGGGTCTCTTGGAGCCCTACCCCAGAGGGGGTAGGGGTAAGGTCTGCGTACAATCTACCCTCACCAGACCCCACTGGTGGAATTTTACTTGGTTTTTGTTGTTGTTATTGCATTTCAATCGACATACAGGCATAGAGATGCATTTTCCTCATGTTGTATGGTATTACTTCATGCATGACTTCACATACACATTGACATGTAGGCATAGAGATGTACGTTCCTTGTGCCATTTGATAATGAAATATCTTACCTGTTGTTGAAAGTTGATGGGAAAATCACAGTTTTTCAGATTCACTCATATTTTGGTTATCAATAAAAGATCTGGGTTTTCACCGATATACTTGGAAAGCATGCCTATTTTTCGGAACTGTGAACGAGATGAGCATTATATCTCCGAGTTATTTCCTGTACCACTTTTATTATATTGTTATGAGTTATTGTTGGCTATTGGTGTTGGACTCTGCCCTTTGTCCCAGCTCGTCACTACTTTCAACCTAAGGTTAGGTTTGTTACTTATTGAGTACATGGGGTCGGTTGTACTCATACTATACTTCTGCACCTTGTGTTCCGGTCATAGCTGCCTTTTTATCTTGGTAGCTTTGGAATTTTTAATATGTTCACGTACATTTCAAATAGATGATGTGTTTTATTTCATACCAACTTTGTAAATTCTAAATCTTAGAAGCTCATGATTGTACTACCAGTCCTTGGGAAATATATAAAGGTCAAGTTATTTTATCATTCATTTGTCTCAATAAATCTCATTAACTTGGATAGTTGTTAATTGGCTTACCTAGGGGGTTAGATTAGGTGTCATCACGACTAGTTGGATTTTGGGTCGTGACACTTGTGATTGGAGTTGTCAAATTGGTTGCATTTATTAATTAATTTATATTGATACGGTGGGATCGGGTTACGCACCGCAATAGGTGAAATAAGGGTGGATTGATATAGTGAAATAAGGGTGAATATATATTAATACTGTCGGATCAGATTGCGCGCTGCAACAGGTGAATAAGGGTGGATTGATTGTCACGCCCCAAACTAGGGGAGGCACGACTAGCACTCAAAACTGTATTCGATCGAGTTAGACACTAAACATACTAGCTAACTAAACTGGGGGCCCAACAGATCGGGCAGCACAACATCTGAAATACTAAGCCTGGACCATTAAGGTCATGACCTGAATAACAATAATCCATATAAACAAAGGTAGACAAGGCAAAATAATATAGTACTAGCTGGCCGACGAGGCAGCGACTGAAGGCCCTGACTATACCCAAATTGTACAACAAAAGTAACCATCCTACGAAAGCTCCAGGAAGAGGTGGAGCTTACCAACTCACGGCTGAGCCCCGAAATCCTAGCGGAGGGGTCGATCGGAGTCCCTACCTAGACCTACATGCACGAAACAAAAATGCAGTGTCCTCAGGCAACGGGACATCAGTACAAATAAAAATATACTGGTATGTAAGGCAGAAAGTAGAATCATACGTAGCTGGTGTAAAAAGGGTAATAGAGATACTACCTGACACTGAAACTCTGATAGCCTCCATGGCCGACATTCGACCTCGTAGTAATCAAATATGCATTGTATGCTCGCGTAATTGTATGTCGTAAATAGATATATTTTGATGCAAATGCATGACATAACCAAATGCTAGCAATGGCGGTATCTCCCGGTAGCTAACCGGTATCATATTGCCAACCTGTGGCCATCTGTACAATATATATATTCTTTCGGTATAGCTCGAAGTCCATACATAATATGCCATGTATGATATGAACTTTGAATGCACATAATAGGCCATAACAAGAACTTAGCCAATCTTGGCTCATGGTACTCTTATTCTCATAATCTCATAATCACCTTCGTATCGCATACAAATGTCTCGTGGAACCTCATATATTTTTCGAATAGGCTTGAAAACTTAACTCAACTTTTAGAAAGATAACTTAACTCTTAAGATGTTCATAAAAAGATTAAGGTGCTTCACTTAGTCCTTATACCTGATTTCTTGATAATTAGTAAAATAAAGTATTTCAAAAATCAAGTGTTTTAGTAGTTTAAACATAAAAATTATATTTGAGATTTTTGGAAATCGACATATCACTTTAGAGATTTTTTAAATAAACTTTAACAAGGAAGAAGGACTGATCGCAAATACTAAATGCCTTTATTTCTAAGTCACACAACCCAAAGACGAATAAGAATTCATATATATATGGACATATAGTTAAGAAAGCCGACAAAATGACATATATAGATGTCGAATACCCTATTTAACCGAACGACTGGAATATCAACCTAGTAGCATCATGAAAATACTTCATCTAAGATCCCAATTCCTTTCACAGAAGGTCTTTCTAGCAATAGAATAGTAAAATATCACATTTGGCGTCTTAGGAATTTCCCATAATTCGTGCTAAAAAGAAGGACGGAGCTTAGCCTTAACATACCTCTCCAACGAACGTCTGAATGCCTGTAGTTCCTTCACGAAAGTTGTTCCTTATGTCCTAAGATTCGCAAACACTATATATATGCAGCTTATACGCACCTATAAACAGTTCATAATTGAGTTTAAATCGGCAGATTTGCCATATGACCCTAACTTGATGAAATATCCGTAGAACTTTGTAAAAACGATCATAAAAGAGTCCCAAGATGGTTACCTTGGCAAACCAAGTATAAATCCTGAAGAACCAGAAAGAACCACAAATTCCTATCTTCCAAAAATAGCTCCAAACACAGCTAATAGAAGGGGGAAACGATTGCAAAGCGTAGAGATTGCGTTTCTAGGCACTGGGGCAAACTTTAACGATAGAAATCGTTAAAAACGCACCTTAAGCATTCAAGAACACCATGGGACCTTCTCTTCAGCTTGATCACTGTTTTGGGACTAAAATGAATTGTTTTGGGGTCTTAAAAGTCGAATTTTCCAACTTATACCACCTGTTTGACCCGACCTAGTTCACGACCCGGTTTCAGCCCGGACAGTCTGCGGTAAAACAGTCATAACGTTTGACTCCGATGTCGGTTTGATGTGAAGTTTTTTTGGTTACGAACTAGACTCGTAGACCTTCGATTTGGTAGGTTTTGGGTCCCATAACTCTTTATATATTAGGATAAATGACCTGATACATTTGACCCAAAGCTTAGAAAATTTATTAGAGAAATTTACGATAACTTTTGCCGACCTTTATTTCGCAACTTGCTTGTCTCCAAAACTTAACATGTGACCAGTGTGATATTATAATACCTCCTAAAAAATTATTCTTAGTATATTAGACACTCTTAGTCTTATCCCGCAGGTGCAAGTTAACTTAAACCTTTCGAACGCGCGGAGTGCTACACGAGCCATTTCTTTAACCACGAACCTTTGTTTAAGGGATTCCTTTGACCTAAAGATTTAGTTTAGTTCCTTGATATTACCATACATTTTCAGTCTTATTCTCCCAATGTGTTATACCCAATCATATATACCTTATATAACCACGCCACATTCCGTATATTACGTTAGAGAAGAGAAAAGAAACACATGGGGTCTCACAGTCTCGCCCCCTTAAGAACATTCGTCCGTGAATGGGTCAAGTCAATTCCTTGGTTTCATTTCTTTTCTACTAATATGTTATTTTCCAGGCTATATTTGTTACATTTGCAAAGCATAAACCAAATTCCGAAGATTTCAACTATTAGGCTTTGTATAGCTATCTCGCAATAAGAAATTTAAATTGCACTTTCAAGTCATTTAAAATCCAATTAAGTTGGTGTAAAGAAATAATTGCCAATTATTTAAATGCGACTCACCTTAAGTTGTAAATAGGTGGGGGTACTTCTTCCTCATTTCCTCCTCAGCTTCCCAGGTCATTTCCTCGATGTTGTTATTTCGCCATAACACTTTCACGGAAGCCACTTCTTTAGTTCGAAGCTTTCTTACCTGCCGATCTAAAATAGCTACTGGTATTTCTGCATAAGATAAGTCTTCAGCAATGTGAATATCCTCAATGGGCGTAATACGTGAAGGATCTCCAATGCACTTCCGCAACATAGATACATGAAACACAGGATGGACTGCTTCCAATTCTGAAGGCAAATCAAGCTCGTACGCCACCCTACCAATCCTCAGAATAATCTTATACGGTCCACCATACCTGGGGCTGAGCTTCCCCTTATTTCCAAATCGCATGACGCCCTTCATAGGCGATACTTTTAGGAAAATCCAATCTTCTACATCAAACTCTAAGTCTCATCGTCGAACATCTGCATAAGACTTCTGCCAAAATTTTGCTGTACGTAGCCGGTCTCTAATAAGTTTTACCTTTTCTATTACTTGCTGGACTAAACTAGGACCTAGCAACTCTGCTTCCCCGACCTCGAACCAACCGATCTGCGACCTACACTTCCGCCCGTATAGTGCTTCGTAATAAGCCATCTGAATACTATCTTGGAAGTTGTTATTGTAAGCAAACTCAATAAGAGGTAGATGATCATCCCAACTTCCTTCAAAATCTAGCACGTAGGCACGTAACATATCCTCAACTGTCTGAATAGTACACTCTGCATATCCATCAGTTTGCGGATGAAAAGCGGTGCTAAGATTTACCTGTGTGCCTAGACCCTTCTGAAAAGATTTCCAAAAATGTGTCGTAAATTGAGCCCCTCGATCAGAGATAATAGATAATTGCACTCTGTGAAGGGCGAACAATCTCTCAAATGTAAAGCTTGGCATAATCCTCGACTGAATATGTCGTCCTGACTGGCATGAAATGAGCAAATTTTGTAAGCCTATCAATAATTACCCAAATAGAATCATACCTCTGTGGAGTGCGAGGCAAGCCAGTGATGAAGTCCATATTTATCATGTCCCATTTCCATAATGGAAGCTCAATATACTGAGTTAGGCCTCCAGACCTCTAATGTTCGCCTTTAACTTGCTGGCAGTTGGGACATTGGGCTACTATCTCCGCGATATCTTTTCTCATTCTATTCCACCAATAGATCTGTCGAATGTCCCGATACATCTTTGTCGCTCCGGGGTGAACTGTATATCTAGAATAATGGGCCTCCGAAAGAATCTTGGCGTGGATCTCTCCGACTGTCGGTACACATAAGCGGTCGTAATATCTAAGGACTCCATCTCCAGTTAGCTCAAATAAAGGTTGTCGCTGATGTGGAATACTTTCCCTCAGTCTTATAAGCTCAAGATCCTCGTGTTGTCGCTCTTTCACTTCAGTAACAAAAGAAGATTTTGTCGTATTTTGAATGAGAATGCGTCCACCCTCTGCGTCTACCAAACGCACCTGCAAACTAGCTAGCTGGTATAGATATTTGGTCATCTTGACCATATCAGCTTCAACATAGCTTAGACTACCCATGGACTTCCGGCTAAGGGCATCAGCAACAATATTAGCTTTGCGGGGATGATATAAAATATCAACATCATAGTCCTTTAGTAATTCTAGCCATCTTCTTTGTCGTAGGTTCAACTCTCTCTGTTTAAATAAATACTGAAGGCTCTGGTGGTCGGTGAAAACATCAATATGAACCCCATATAGATAATGCCGCCAAATCTTTAGGGCAAAGACAACTGCGGCTAACTCAAGATCGTGCGTAGGATAGTTCTGTTCATGTTTCCGCAACTGTCTGGAGGCGTACGTGATAACCTTACCATGTTGCATAAGAACAAAACCTAGGCCAATTCTCGAGGCATCACAATATACAACATAACCCTCAGTGCCATCCGGAAGAGTCAAGACAGGTGTCATAGTAAGCCTTTTCTTTAGCTCCTGAAACTTTGTTCACATGCCTCAGTCCACTGAAACTTAGCTCCCTTATGTGTCAGTTTCGTCAATGGTGCAGAGATAGAGGAAAATCCCTCCACAAACCTTCGGTAATACCCTGCCAAGCCTAAAAAGCTACGAACCTCTGTCAGATTCAAGGGCATCGGCCAAGTCATCTTTTGTCCATCAACCTTGATACCATCGCCGGTAATAACATGACCAAGAAAAGCTACAGAAGTTAGCCAAAATTCACATTTAGAGAATTTAGCATATAACCTGTAGTCCTGGAGAGTTTTCAATACAGCTCGCAAGTGGTCCGCATACTCGGCTTCCGATCGTGAATATATCAGGATGTCGTCAATAAACACAATCACAAATTCATCCAAGAATGGTTTGAATACCCGGTTCATAAGATCCATAAAGGCTGCTGGGGCATTTGTAAGCCCGACAGACATGACAAGGAATTCAAAATGGCCATACCTCGTCCTAAATGTTGTTTTTGGGATATCAATATCCCTGACTCGTAGTTGATGATAACCGGATCGCAAGTCGATCTTTGAAAAACATTTGGCACNTTGACTCGTAGATGATGATAACCGGATCGCAAGTGGATCGTCGAAAAGAATTTGGCACCTTGTAACTGGTCGAATAAGTCATCAATCCGTGGAAGAGGATACTTATTCTTCATAGTGACTTCATTTAGTTGCATGTAGTCAATACACATCCGCAAGGAGCCATCTTTCTTTCGAACAAAGAGCACCGGAGCACCCCATGGGGATGTACTTGGACTAATAAAGCCTTTATCGAGCAAGTCCTTCAGTTGTTCCTTCAATTCCCTTAGCTCTGCAGGAGCCATTCTGTAGGGAGGAATGGATATAGGTTGCGTATCAGGAAGCAAATTTATAGCGAATTCGATTTCTCTTTCGGGGGGAATTCCTGGAAGCTCGTTAGGGAATACCGTCGGGAATTCATTCACAACAGGAACCGGCTGAAGAGTCGTTGGCTCCTTATCTATATCCCTGACATGAACCAGATGGTATATACAGCCTTTAGCAATAAATTTTTGAGCCCTAAGGTATGAAATAAACTTACCCTTGGGCGTGGCTGCATTACCTTTCCATTCAAGGACAGGCTCACCAGGAAAATGAAATTGGACCAACTTTGCACGTCAATAAATATTAGCATAACAATCTGCCAACCAATCCATACACATAATGACATCGAATTCTAGCATAACCAATTCAACTAAATCAACAGAGGTTGGACGGTCATTAATTAACACTGTACAACCTCGATAGACATGACTAGCTACCATAGAGTCGCCAACTAGCTTAGAGACCTCAACTGACTGTGGAAACAACTCAGATCTCATGACAAGCTTACCAGCAATAAATGGAGTAATATATGAAAATGTAGAGCCGGGATCTATCAATGCATAAATGGCATGAGAATGTATTGTCAATACACCTGTGACAACATCTGGGGATGCCTCTGAATCCTGCCGGTCTGTGAGTACATAAAAGCGGTTCAGGCCACCACTAGAACCTGAGGTGTCTCCTCCACCTCCCCCCCTACCACGACCCTGAGTAGGCTGTGGACCTGGACGGGGAGAACGGACTGAGGGCAAAGAGGCTGCTGTGGATCCTGAAGGCTGAGCTGGTGCACCTCTGCATAAAATGTCCTGTCTGCCCATAATGATAACATGCGCTCGAACCCTGTCTACACTGCCCGGTGTGCAGCTTACCGCACTGAGTACATGGAGGATTAGACGGTCTTATCTGTGTGGAACGCTCCTATCGATGGCCCTCATGCTGGCCTGAGCTCTGCCCCGGTCCTGACTGAATATAACAATCAAACCGTTGGCCCTCCATCTGTGGTGGGAAACTACTTGTTGATCGAGGTGGATATCGATGGAGTGGGGGCCTAAAATAACCCCGTGGATCCCTATAATACCCCATAGTACGAGCCTTCTTACTCTTCTCCCTATCGCTGCGAGTATCACGAATCCGACGGGAAAGGTCCTCTGTAGTCTGAGCAAAAGCCTGTATGCGGGAAATATCTACATCATCCGATAGGGATGCTACCCTACAGTCGCTAATCAGATG
The DNA here is from genome assembly GCA_005239505.1 of Nicotiana paniculata. Taxonomy (NCBI): domain Eukaryota; kingdom Viridiplantae; phylum Streptophyta; class Magnoliopsida; order Solanales; family Solanaceae; genus Nicotiana; species Nicotiana paniculata. Next base: position 105,886 of record ML317476.1, read on the forward strand.
ATCCCCCAAACCATCCACATAATGATGAACTCTAGCCCTAATGGTACGTACGATATCTGGTGCATACTTCGCTAAAGAATTAAGCTTATGGCTATAATCCCTCACACTCATATCCCCTTGCTTCAGGCTAAGAAACTGGTCAAGACGGGACTCCCAAACCTCTCGTGGCAAATAATGGGCTAAAAAGCCTCAGAGAAGTCCCCCCCCACTCTGCTGGTGGAGCATCAGGTCCTCTAGATCTCTCTCATGCCTCATACCATAGGGCGTCTACATCACGTAGTTGAAAAGAAGCCAACTTCACAGACTCGGTGACGGAGGCATGCATCACCCTCAATACTCTATACATATGGTCTATAAAATCCTGGGGATCCTCAGTGGAACTAGATCCTGTAAATAATTGAGGGGCCAAATGAAGAAACTCTCGTACCGTCGAACTTCCTGTCCGATCTCTCCGGGAATCTTCTCCAAACTATAGTTGTCGCTCATGAATAGAAACTATCCTAGTCAGCAACTGAACTGCCTCCCTCATCCCCTGCTCCCCAGTCTCTGATGGGGGAGTAACAGGTGCTGGAGGTCCTGTGTCTCTAGCTGCCTCAGGTACCAATGGAACTGGTGAGGCTGGGGGCACTGCATCTCCCTAGGCTCCAACAAGTGCTGCGAAAGCTGAAACTAGGGGTACTGGAGACTCACTGTGTGCCTCTAAGGGAAATCTATCCCTCTGATCTGGTGGAGAACGACTGGTACCTTCCCCCGGATCCATACCTAACTCGCGATGTGCCATCTCCTGAGCGTAGGTAGCCTGTTAGATAAGAAACACAAAGCACGACTTAGATTTCATATGTTCTTATAACTTCGCTCTATAGCACGATCTATTAATTGAATGAAACGTAACCATTCCTAAATGTCTCATAGCCTCCTGATACAAGTGTGGTGCACAACAAACCCATAAGCAAGATTCTACTAGACACGGCTTGTGGACTCCCTGGGATACGACCTACTCTGATACTAAGTTTTTCACGCCCCAAACTAGGGGAGGCACGACTGGCACTCGATACTGTATTTGATCGAGTTAGCCACTAAACATACTAGCTAACTAAACTGGGGGCCCAACAGATGGGACAGCACAACATCTTAAATACTAAGCCTGGACCGTTAAGGTCATGACCTGAATAACAATAAGCGATATAAACAAAGGTAGACAAGCCAAAATAATAAAGGACTAGCTGGTCGACGAGGCCGCGACTGAAGACATACATGCCTACACACATATATATACATGCCAAGACAATAGGCTGGGGACTGAAAGCTGCAAAAAAAACCCAGAATACTATGTCCACAATAGCCTCCAAGAGTGTCATAAGCACTGTCGGGACAAGGTCCCGACTATACCCAAACTGTACAAAAAAAGTAACCATCCTACGAAATCTCCAGGAAGAGGTGGAGCTTACCAACTCACAGTTGAACCCCGAAATCCTAGCGGAGGGGTCGATCAGAGTCCCTACCTAGACCTGCATGCACGAAACAATAATGCAGTGTCCCCAGGCAACGGGACATCAGTACGAATAAAAATATACTGGTATGTAAGGCAGAAAGTAGAATCATACGTAGCTGATGTAAAAAAGGGTAATAGAGATACTACCTGACACTGAAACTCTAATAGCCTCCATGGTCGATATTCGACCTCATAGTAATCAAATATGCATGGTATGCTCGTGTAATCGTATGTTGTAAATAGATATATATTGATGCAAATGCATGACATACCCAACCAAATGCTAGCAATGGCGGTATCTCCCGGTAGCTAACCGGTATCATATTGCCAACCTGTGGCCATCTGTACAATATATATAGTCTTTCGGGCAAATAGGCCCCTTACCTCCGATTATAGCTCGAAGTCCATGCATAATATGCCATGTATGATATGAACTTTGAATGCACATAATAGGCCATAACAAGAACTTAGCCAATCTTGGCTCATTGGTACTCTTGTTCTCATAATCTCATAATCACCTTCGTATCGCATACAAATGTCTCGGTGAACCTCATATGTTTTTTGAATAATCTTGAAAACATAACTCAACTTTTAGAAAGATAACTTAACTATGAATATGTTCATAAAAAGCTTAAGGTGCTTCACTTAGTCCTTATACCTGATTTCTTGATAATTAGTAAAAGAAAGTATTTCAAAAATCAAGTGTTTTAGTAGTTTAAACATAAAAATTATATTTGAGATTTTTGGAAATCGACGTATCACTTTACAGATTTTTAAAATACACTTTAACAAGGAAGAATGACTGATTGCAAATACTAAATGCCTTTATTTTTAAGTCACACAACCCAAAGACGAGTAAGAATTCATATATATGGACATATAGTTAAGAAAGCCGACAAAATGACATATATAGATGTTGAATACCTTATTTAACCGAACGAGTAGAATATCAACCTAATAGAATCATGAAAATACTTCAGTTACGATCCCAATGCCTTTCACAGAAGGTCTTTCTAGCAATAGAATAGTAAAATATCACATTTGGCGTCTTAGGAATTTCCCAGAATTCGTGCTAAAAGGAAGGACGGAGCTTAGCGTTAACATACCTCTCCAACTAACATCTGAGTGCCTGTAGTTCTTTCAAGAAATTTGTTCCTTACATCGCTTCGCAAACACTATATATATGCAGCTTATATGCACGTATAAACAGTTCATAATTGAGTATAAATCGGCAGATTTGCCATATGACCCTAACTTGACGAAATGTCCGTAGAACTTTGTAAAAATGACCATAAAAGAGTCCCAAGATGATTAACATGGCAAACCAAGAATAAATCCTGAAGAAATAGCAAGAAAAACAAATTCCTATCTTCCAAAAATAGCTCCAAACACAGCTAATAGAAGGGGGAAACAATTGCAACGCGTAGAGATTGCGTTTCTAGGCACGGGGGCAAACTTTAACGATAGAAGTCATTAAAAACGCACCTTAATCACTCAAGAACACCATGGAACCTTCTTATCAGCTTGCTCACTGTTTTGGGGCCTTAAAAGTCGAATTTTCCGACTTATACCACTTGTTTGACCCGATCCGGTTCACGACCCGGTTTCAGCCCGGACAGTCCGCGGTAAAACAGTCATAGCATTTTACTCCGATGTCGGTTTGATGTGAAGTTATTTTGGTTGCGAAATAGACTCGTAGACCTTCGATTCAGTAGGTGGTGGGTCCCATAACGCTTTATATATTGGAAAAAATGATCTGATACATTTGACCCAAAGTTTAGAAAAGTTATTAGAGAAATTTACGATAACTTTTGCCGACCTTTATTTCGCAACTTGCTTGACTCCAAAACTTAACATGTGACCAGTGTGATATTATAATACCTCCTAACACATTATTCTTTGCATATTAGACACTCTTAGTCTTATCACACAGGTGCGAGTTCACTTAAACCTTCTGAACGCGCGGAGTGCTACCCGAGCCATTTCTTTAACCACGAACCTTTGTTTAAGGGATTCCTTTGACCTAAAACTTTAGTTTAGTTCCTTGATATTACCACACATTTTCAGTTTTATTATCCCAATGTGCTATACCCAATCATATATACCTAATATAACCACGCCACGTTACGTATATTACGTAAGAGAAGAGAAAAAAATACATGGGTTCTCACATTGATATTGTGGAATAAGAGTGAATTATGATATTGAGTCTGATTATATGATGGGATCGGGTTGCGCGTTGCAACATATATTTACTTATTATTATTGATAATTATATGGTGGAATAAGGGAGGATAGTGTTGTACGGTGGGATTGAGTTACGCGCCGCAACAGTTTATATGTTTCTATTCCTTGTAGTCTTGTGTTGTCTTCGGTACTTTCATATGAGACACTAAGGATCGGTATTTCTGGCATTTACTGGTTTTCATCGAGTATTGAGTTATTTTCATAAGTTAACTACTTTATTTCATTTCTGTAATTTCCTTTCCCGTCATTATTTTATACTGCGTACAGGTTGTTATAAGTGGCTCGCCTTAGCCTCGTCACTACTTCGTCGAGGTTAGGCTCGGCACTTACAGAGTACATGGGGTTGATTGTACTCATACTACACTTTGCACTTCTTTTGCAGATTTTAGAGTTGGTCTCAGCGTCGGTCAGTAGATTGCTCAGGCTAACTATCAGTGTGGAGACTTGAGGGACAGTTGCTCGGCGTTCGTAGCCCGAAAGTCCCCTCCTACTTCACTTTTATTCAAACCTTTATAACCTTTATATGTAGTATTCTAGTAGGTCATGCACTTGTGACACCAGATTTGGGATTGTATTAGATATTTCAATTGTTATGGTTTTCTGCACTTTACATCAGATTTATTTAAGTTATTTCGGCTTCATTATTGTTATTGAATCTGGACTTTTAAAAATGGATTAACCATCCTAATGTTGGCTTGCCTAGCAAGTGAAATGTAGGGGCCATCACGGTCCCGAGGGTGGGATTTACGAATCGTGACATTAGCTTACGTTACTAAACTGCTTTATTATCATTCATTTCTCCATTTTTCCATTACTTTTCGTTACTATATATTGTTCGTTTATCTTGCCATAGTAGGTGTCTTGACCTAGTCTCTTCACTACTCTTGCCGGGCGCTAGTGATTGATTGGTTAGCTGCTTTTCAGAGACTTCAAGGTACACATGTCCGACGTCCGCAGGACTCGGAGTCACCTTCCTTTATCTTCTCATTATTGTTATTTCCTTTATCAAACAATGTTGTAGTAGATGTTTTAGAATATTTTGTAGAGCTAATGACCCAGTTCCACCAGTTTTGGGAATTATGTTGTTGACATTCTATTTTGGGAATTTGTATGAGCTTATCGGTTTTATTTTATGCCATAACCCAAGTCCTAACATGTCGTAATGGAGCCTAACATGGTACTAGAAAAGTCGACATTTACGAATAACGCCAACACTTTTAACAGAAAATGGACTTAAAGCAGTTTAAATAATAAAACTCCTCATAACCAGGGTAGAAAATCCAAAACACAACGTGAAAACTCCCAACATCGGGGTGTCACTGAGTACATGAGCATCTAAATATCACCAGTCTAGAAAAATACTGTCTATCGTAGTCTGAAACTAAATACAATAAGTGGAAGGGTAGGGAAGAAGCAACAAGGTCTCCAAAAAAACCGAGCAACTACCTCGAAATCTTAGAAGGTTCAACTGCACAGTGAATCAACACCCACCTTTTCGGAAACACCTGGATCTACACACGAAGTGAAGAGTGTAGTGTGAGTACAACCAACTCAGTAAGCTACAAGACTAAATAAAGAACTGAAAGTAGGAACGAGCTCCACATTTATAGTTCAATTACAGTGATTTCAATATAGGATGGTAGGCATTCTTTCAAGTTCGGTAAATTATGTCAAAACAGTTACTTCATGACAAGTTTAAGTGAAACAGAGTGTAATATCTTTGAGAAATTTCAAGACAGTAATACATGGAAGCTAAGTGCCACAATAATGACATCAAATTCATCCTCTTAGTCCATAGTCACTCAGCCTACCCATTCACTCAGAACTCGACACTCGCACTTAGTGTGTACCTACTGACTAGGGGTGTGTACAGACTCCAGAGGGGCTCCTTCAGCCTAAGCATTATAATCCACACAAAAACTCATGTGTTGCACGGACAACTCACGTGATATAGTATAAATATATGGATCCACAAGTACAAGTCACATGCTATAGTATCAATATCTCACAATCGGGCCCTCGGCCTCACTCAGTAATCAATCTCTCCAGTCTCTCGGGCTCTCAGAAATCATAAAAATCAGCTCAAACAAAAATGATATAATGCATCAACAAGGAACAATAGAGATTGAGATATGAAATGCAAGTAAAATTGACACTGAGTAGAACACAACAGTTTAGCGGATAGATTAACATGTACACGACCTCAGAGGGCCCCTTCAGTACCAACCCATGGCCTAAGCATGATTCTAACTAGGTTTGTAGCTCAACTACTATATCACATGAAGAATTTACAAATATCAACAGATTAATCATCTATACAATTCCTATGGTGCATGGCCACACGCCATCACCTAGCATTTGCGTCACCTCAAAACCAATCACATGACACATAATTCTGGGTTTCATACCCTTAGAACCAAATCTAGAACTGTTAATTACCTCAATCCGAGCAAATTCTCTACTCTAACACACCTTTGCCTCTCAAATCGGCCTTTAAATTCCCCGAATCTAGCCACACACAGTACAATACAATCAACACGGGCTAAAGGAATCAATTTCACTAGAAATTACGAAGTTATTTATCACAAATTAGAAATCAATTCAAAGCCAGCCCCCGGGCCCACATCTCAAAATTTGTTAAAAGTCACAAAAACCTAAAGATCATTCAACCACGAGTCCTACCATACCAAATTTATCAATATCCGACACCAAATCGTCACCTAAATCCCCAAATCAAACCCTCCAAATCCCTACCCTCAAACCCTCAATTTACACCTTAAATACATACCAACTAGGTGGGAAACTCAATGGGAAAACAAGATTATTGGTAAAAAACAAGTGCAAATGACTTACCTCAAGAATCCCCTCGAAAATCCTCTCAAGAATCGCCAAAACCCGAGCTCAAAATGTTAAAATGAAGCCAAAATTGTGAACCCTTGTATTTAAGACATTGCCCAGCACTTCCGCTTCTGTGGAAACATAACCGCTTCTGCAGCGTCACAGAAGCAACCACTCAACCGCATCTGCAGCGTCGCAGAAGCGACCACTCAACCGCATCTACGGTTCCTTCCGCTCCAGCAACTCCTCACTTCTATCCTACGGGATTGCGTCTGTGAGCACCCAAGCCGCTTCTGCGGAATCAGCTCCCAGCTCCACTTCCGCTTATGCGCTTCCATCACTGCATTGCAGCAATGCAGTGTCGTGCCCCCCCCCCCCCTTTNTTGGGTAAAGGCTTGAAATTACTCCAAGGGGAAGGTGTTAGGCACCCCTCAAAGTCCACAACTGTGGTTCCCGGCAAAACAAACTTTGTGAATTTTAGAAAGTAGCAAATAAGCAGTCAAGTATACACATGGAAACAAGTAATGGTTGTGAAAAGATTCGCAGTCTAAGCACACATGTGTAAGGAATAGGGGAGTCCTAAGTTGTTAATCCTATAGGATCACATCAATGCAATGCCCGATAATCACTCCTCAGTGAGGGGCTACACATGGCATTAGCGCACCGGTCATCATATCCATATCTACCTTTTACCCCACCCCTTAGCGGTTATTAAGTGAATTTAATTAGCGATCTCTATGCGTGTTGTTACCCGTCCCTTCTCAAGGGTCCTGGAGGAATTTAAGACCTCTAAGTATAGGTAGTTCTAGACAGACCCCTAAGGTTTTAAAAGGATAAGATTCTAAGCGACAGGCAAGAACAAATAGGGTTGATCAGATAAATTCACGAAAGCAGTTATGAGGCCCAGATTTACCTCCACAAGTAATGCACATAATCAGCACGTTTCAAACACAAACAAGAGGCAGTTTTATCAGACAGGATCTTAAGACAAGATATCTAAGTGAATGTCAACGCACAGAAATATGCAGCTTTATTGTTATAAACTCAGTAGCAGGGGCCTAATCAGTTTGCCTACTGATTTTTAAGCATGTGTCTTCAAACAGTAAACACAACCAAGCAGTGTTCCAGCTTTTAAGGAGATTGATTATCTAAGGCTTGCCTAGGCGTGGGGATTGTGCATAATAATCACCAGAATTGTTAAAAACAGTTCAGAAGTTGTTTTAGCTAAAAGCATGTTGTTCTAGGTGACACGAGAATGCCGAGATTATTACTCGTTTTATTAAGAGCAAGATAGTTAGATGTGACATTGTTTCTACCTTTTTCGTGAGTCTGTACTTAAACTAGGCGTGGTTAAGCAGATGTGAACGAAATCCTAGAGCAGGATATCTAACATGCACATATAAATGCAGGATGGTTAACACATACTTTCAGGATACACAGAGTTCCTAAAGGCATGATTTCTAAAATGCACAAAGAGTTACAAGGTGATGGATCCATGATTTTGAATGCACAGGAGTAACATCTTTTATGTTAACGTTGTTTATTATCCTAGGAGCAGGATTTCTAAGCGATAAACATAAAGCATGGATGAGATTTTGAAACAGTAGACATGAAATCCTAGGAACATGGTATCTATTGATGTTTGGCATGGTTTGAATGAACATGTTGGTCCTAAAACATGGATTCTAATGCAGATAGAAACAATGTTAAGCTTAAAACACGATTTCTACCCGATGATGTTAACAGAACTATATGGCTACCCTCCCCATTTCACTATCCATCCCCAATATCTGTTTACAAATAATTATTACAGACGAGTAGCTGAATGAATTACATAAATAGATAGAAAAGAAGAAGTAAACTGTAGGGATCCTGAAGCAGGACCGTATATACCAGGTATTCATAACCTCAACTGTCAAAGTTTCATAGCCTTTCTCATGTCTGGGTGTGTCAGAGTTTCCTAAGGACCTCAAGGATCCGGGGTAGTGCTCACACCCATATTTCATAACCAGAACTAAGTGCAGTGTGGAAGAGCCAGCCCCAGTGCATCAGAGTTCAGAGGGATCTCACATGAATCCCAAGGCAGTCACACACTGGAGGGGAAGAACTTAAGGACCTAAGAGTAGAGTGAGAGTGCTTGACATGGTTTTTTAAATGCTTTGGTATAAAACAATATTGAAAAGACTCAGTTGAAGTTTATAAAGTATGAAATGGTTTAGTAGTAAAATAGTTTGAACAAGAGTAGGGTAATCAAACAAACAGTAGATCAACTACAGAACATAACAGGTTCAGCAATACTCAAACAACAGCCCTTCACACAGGGCTAAGGGGGTGGGGACAGATACAGCACCCAAGGTGAGCACATAACAAGCATAAGCATAGAAGTCTCAAAGAATACTAGACAATATGTCATGGGTTCCAGAATTGCTAAATGGGGACATGGTTGCATAGAATCAGAAGTGCTTAGGGACTTGTGGGATTGGGGATAACTAATTATCTAAACATAGTATATGAGTATGAATTTCAGAACAAATAATAGAAGACATAGTGGTATCAAACAGAATTGAGCATACAATTAGAACAACTTAAGGTAAAAATTGCACAATAAGTGCATACCAGAACTAGGCAACTCATAGACAAGCATTCAAAGACATGTTGGAGTCACATGGATACAGATTACACAGGAAGCAAACATGTCCATAAATAGGCTGATGCTAGAAAGGTGTTAGAACATAACTAGTGTACTAAATAAAACAAGTTAAACACATGTTGAGAAGAAAACAATAGGCAGAACCAAATTAGTAAAATGATAAACTAAAGCAGTAGAAGTAACATATTGATTTTGGAACTTGAATTTAAAATCAGAACATACTAACAAGGAGAATAGACATAAAGTGAAGAACGGGAATGTCACGACCCCAAATCCTAAGCCGGCCGTGATGGCGCCTATCATGGAACTAGGCTAGCCAACCATTTCAGACTATCATATTATTTCATAATTTCCCAAAATTTAGCAGATTTTAAAACAGCAAAATGAGATGAACAATTTATATACACTTCCCAAAACCTGGAGTCAACTGTCATGAGCATCTAGTACTGTAAATATAATGTACAACAAGATGACTTGCTACTACAAAGCCTGGAGTATAAAATACAAAACTATGAGCTGAGGAAAAGAAAGGAGGTGAGTTATGGACGCTGAGCAGCTACCTCGATCCTCGAACAACTCCAACCACGTCCGAAAATCAACTAGTGAGATGGTCCGGTACCTGGATCTACACATAAAGGTGCAGGGAGTAACGTGAGTACGCTAACTCAGTAAGTAATCAAAGTAATTAAAAACTTGAGTGTAGTGACGAGCATTTAAATCTTGTAAATCCATATAATGAATAACAATGGGAATGAATAAATGAAGTAAGGAATCTACAATTATGAATATTTCATAAAACTCTGTTTTCCATTTAAAAATCTCATATAAAAACATTTATCCAACATTTATTATCAGAAGCTCAGAGAAAAGAATAATGAAAACAGCATTTTCATAAAATATAAGCCCCTCGGGCACAATATCGCTTAAAATAAAGCATCTCGGGCAAGCCTCTCAGTCACTCGTGACTCCAATATCAGTATCTCATGCTCTCACTTAAATAGTCGTACTCAACAAGTACCATGAATACACATGTAACGATCCGATCAGTTGTTCTGCATTATCGGACCCCGTTCCCCTAAATGAAACTTCCCATAGAGGCTTATTGTGATATATGACTTGCGGGTGCGGGTGGTTCGGGATTCGGAAGTGTTTAGAGTGTTGTAGGAACACTTGGTTCCTTAAGGTTCGCCTTTAAGGCCAAGTTTGACTTCGGTCAGCATTTTTAGTAAACGACCTCAGAATCGAGTTTCAACGGTTGTGGTAGCTTTGTATGATGATTTCAGTCTTGGACGTATGTTCGGAATGGGTTTTGGATGACCCGGGAGCGTTTCAGCGCCCAATATTAAAATAAGAATTCCTTAAGTTCCTATTTGTGGTTTGGGACGTGTTTTTGAGTTATCGAGGTCCGAATGGAATTCCGAGACCGGAAATAGTTCTGTTATGTCATTTATGACTTGCCTACAAAATTTGGTGTCATTTCGGGTAGTAAAGGTCGGTTCGGCGCATTGTTAGCGAAGTCAAGAAAACTTAAAGTTCCTAAGTTTGGTTCTAGGGGTTTTGAGGTGTGATTTTGAGTTTTAGTGTTGTTATGGGTGTTCCGAAGGCTCGAGCGAGTCTGTATTATGATTTGGGACTTGTTGGTACATTTGGACGGGGGCTCGGGTGGGCCCATGTGCCTCCCGGACACCACACGAGGCCAAAAACCAGCTGAAATAGTTGCTGGTGTCCTGTTCTGGTGTGATCCGCAGGTGCGGTTGCCCAGTCGCAGGTGCGGGACCGTTCCTACAGTCCCAGCCTCGTCGGTGTGACCCCCAGCAGGCAGTACATTTCTCACAGGTGCGGACAAAGTTCCACAAGAGCGGAGCCGCAGGTGCGGTCTTCCTCTACATGTGCGGGCCCATGCTTCCTCGTCCATTTCCGCAGGTGCGAGCCTTTTCTCGTAGGTGCGGTCCTCGAGCCGCAGGTGCGGAAACACTATCAGAAAGTGTGTTTCTTAAATACAGGAGTCTTCATTATTCTTCATTTCTTCCTCCATTAGAACACCTTAAGAGCTTGGGAAAAGGGCTCAACGACCCAATCACTGAAAGGTAAGTAGATTCTATCCTAGAGTTAGTTAATGCATGCATTCTTAGTGGAATTTAACTACTTAATTAGTGAAAATTTAGGAATTTGGGTAATAACCTGGCCTTTGAGAATGTAGAAAATTACCCGTGAATTAGGTATGAAATCAAGTAAAAATCATGTATTAATGATCTTTAGGCTATGGGTGAGTGTTTCCTTCGAGAATTTTTGGAATCCGAGCATGCGGGCCCGGTGTTGGATTTTGGGATTTCTTCAAGAATGGTGAATTTGGCTAAGTAATAGGATAATTCCATGCTTTGAATGTAAATTGATATATTTTATAACATTTTCCTAGTTTCGAGTCCATGGGTGTCGACTTCGGAGTTTCGGGCGCATTCTTGACCCGGGGAGTAGGTACGACGCGAGGTGAGTCTCCTTTCTAACCTTGTAAGGGGGAACTGTCCCCCTCGGTGACTTAAATGCTATATGTGATAATTGTAGGGGCTACGTACGTATAAAGTGATGAGAGTCCGTATGTAGCGGCTATTACTATTATGTCCGGGTAGTAAATCCTACATCATGCCTTGTGTTTTACTTGATATGAAATATATGCTTAACAAATTAAATGTTACATGTTGCTTACTTCCCTGAGGTCATAAAATTTGAGAAACGTGTAAGGAATTGTTCACTGAAAGTAATTTAAAAAGGAATAAGGTGTGTGCATGTGACCGCTTCGAAATTTACATTCCGCTAGCGGAGTGTGATTTTCCCCCACTCTTATGGGAACGGGCCGTACGCTATGGCGGATTGGGAGATGCGCTTTTGGTACGGGCCGTTCAATCCTCGGCATTGCATATAGAGGATTGAGAGATGCACTTTTGGTACGGTCCATTCGATCATCGGCAGTGCATAGATGTGAGTACTTTGTGGAAAGGTGCACTTATGGTTCGGGCCGTTCGACCCTCGTCAGTGCACGGACATGACTATCTTGTGCCTCCGACCGGTTGTCCCTACCCTGCATGTGCATGATTTATTTATTACTAAATTCATGGATATTGATTTGACAGATATTTGGGAAAAGTGAAGTGGTAATTGTTTTATTCATTCCCGGTACTTCCTTGGAATTCAGTACCTTATATACATTTGTTGCTTCACTGCCTTTACATGCCTACCGTTTCTATCATATTTTGTTAAATTATATTGTTGGACCTTAGTGAGTGTCATGTCGACCTCTCGTCACTACCTCTTCGAGGTTAGGCGGGATACTCACTGGGTACATGTATATTTATGTACTCATGCTACGTTTCTGTACTTAATTGTACAGGTCAGAGGCTGGTGCATCTGGTTATCGGACCGGAGCTTGACTTGATATTAGATGGACATGACTTCACGGTGAGCTGATTTTCCTCCTGGCAATCTCCGGCAGCACCATGGGGTTTTCTTTTGCTTATTTCCCGTTTATTTCCTTCAGACAGTGGGACTGTATATTATATCTTTTGTATGTTCTGTTAATATGCCAGTAGGACTTGTGACACTAGTTCCTCGCACACACGTGATATTTATTATGGATTTCGGGTTGTATATATATTGGCTCACGCCTTTTCATGACTGTTGTTGATTAAAAACTGGCTAATTGTCCTTGTCGATTCATGTTTTAAGTTTTAGAAACTGAGCATGTGTTAAAGTGTTTAATCTAATAACAAAGAACCTTTAGTTAATTGAGAGTTGGCTTGCATGACCCCGTTGTTAGGCGCCATCATGACCTAAGTTAGGATTTTTGTTCGTGACAACACACAACTGTTGTGGCGGGCAGCCCGCTCCACCATATATATATATATATATATGTGTGTGTGTGTGTGTGTGTATTGCTGCGGCGTGCATCCCGATCCTTATAACATACGCTACGGCATGCAGCCCGATCCATATAATAGTCGACTGCGCTCACTGGGGGTGTACAGACTCCTGGAGGGGATCCTTCAGCTCAAGCGCTGTATCTGCTGCGGCGTGCAGCCCGATCCAATATGTACATTGCTGCGGCGTGCAGCCTGATCCATATATAACATACATTGTTGCGGCGTGCAGCACGATCCATATATATATAACCTATATTGGTGCGGCGTGCAGCCCGACCCATATATAATGTATAACAAATATATTATTGTGGCGTGCAACCTCACCCATAACTATCCTCACATACTCGGCTCTCGACTCTCGGCCTGGGCATATATATTGCTGCGGCGTGCAGCCCGATCCATAACTATCCTCACATACTCGGCTCTCAGCCTGACTCAGTCATCCTCACAAGCCACTTGGGCAATTCATCTCAACTCACGAGACTCAACCCAAAATACTTCTCAGAGTTTTCAAAGTAGTGTGATAACAGTGAAAATAACAACAAGTAGGAAACATGACTGAGTTCACAATTGTTCTATCAGGATAGTGGTAGAATAGTGTAAAAGTACCTCTGAGGGTCTAAACAGGTCGGCACAAGGCCCCAAACATGGAAAAATACCCCTGAGAGTCTAAACAAGTCGGCACGAGGCCCCAAACATGGCTCACAGCCCATAAACAAGTATAAATTTCTAAAATACAGGATATCATAAAGTTTCAAATCGAATACGCGGCTTAATAGTCGCAATGGGACGGACCAAGTCACAATCCCTATCGGTTCATGCTCACACTCGTCACCTAGAAAGTGTGTCACCTCATTTACCAAAACAATATCAACTATGGAGGTGTCATACCCTCAGGTTTAGAGTTACAATCGTTACTTACCTCAAAACATCCCAAAAGCTACTCTGCGATGCGCTTGCCCCTCGAATTGGCTCCCAAATGCTCCGAATCTAACCAAAATCATATTAACATCATCAATATACGCTAACGGAACAAAACCCAATCGAAAGATATAAATTTTAACACAATTCTCGAAATTCGGCCAATTCGAGCCCAAGGCCCACATCTCGGAATTCTAAAAAAATTTACATAACTAGAATCCTCATCATCCCAAGATTCTACACATACCAAGAACACCACAATCAGACCACAATTGCCCACTCAATTCACCAAAAGAATTTTCCAAACTTCCTCTCATTTTTCCCAACTTTTCTACTTTAAATTCCTCAAATTTCAAGCCTAATCCGTCACAAAATAACATAAAAATGAGCTTTTAATCCGGGAAACTTACCTCAACTGTAGACCCTCGAATTCCTCCTTCAATTTGGTCTCAAACCAGCTCAACCCGCATGCAACAATGAAAGAAATGCCCAAAATTTCGCGGAGGAAAATTTATACTTTATGTCCAGCTAATCCACACCTCCAGACCATTTTTCGAACATGTGGACCCGCACCTGCGGTCCCAGGTGCACACCTGCAAAAATCCACTAACAGTCCAATTCTCGCACCTGCGATGCCTCACCCGCACCTGCAGCTTCGCAGGTGTGGCCCATGCCTCGCTTCTCGAAACGTGCCCATGCTTCTCACCTGCGGCCATCGCACCTGCGGCTCCCCTTCCGCAGGTGCGACCACACCAGCAAAAACACACCAGCAGAAATTTTGCTGTAATTTCCTAAGTACAACCCTTCGTTAACCATCCGAAATCAATCCCGAGCCTATCGGGGCCCCCAACCAAACATGCCAACACATCCCATAACATCATTCAAACTTAGTCGATCCTTCGAAACAGCAAAAACAACACGAAAACAACAAAATTACATCAAATTCAAGCCTATGAACTTTGAAACTTCTAAATTTCGCCAATGATGCTGAAACCAACCAAAACATATCTAATTGACCTGAAAATTTGCAAACATATCCAAAATGAGATTACAAACCTGATCCAACTGTCGGAATTCCATTCCAACCCCCATAACCTATTTTCCTCTACCGACCGGAAACCGCCAAAAACTAACTTTTGCCAATTCAAGCCTAATTCTACACCGGACATCAAAACTTCATTCCGAGCACACTCCTAAGTTCCAAATCACCTAACGAAGCTATCCGAGCCATAAAATCTGCATTCCGGGGTCGTTTACCAATAAGTCAACTCCCAGTTGGGTTTTTTAACTATTAAGCTAATTTAAGAGACTAAGTGTCTCAGTTCTCACCACGACCACTCTGAACCCGAACGAACCAACCCAACACAACATATATAGGCTAAGAAATATATGATAAAGCAGAAATGGGGGAAACGGGGATACTGTCACAAAACAACCGGTCGGGTCGTTACATCCTCCCCCTCTTAAACAAACGTTCGTCCTCGAACGGGTCTAGAAATATACCTGGAGTCTCGAATAAGTGAGGATATCTGCTCCGCATCTCCCGCTCGGCCTCCCAAGTGGCATCCTTCATCGGCTGTCCTCTCCACTGAACCTTCACTGAAGTTATATCCTTAGACCTCAACTTTCTGACCTGACGACCCAAAATAGCTACTGGCTCTACCTCATATGACATATCACCCTCAAGCTGAACCGTGTTGAAGTTCAAAACATGAGACGGGTCACCAACATACTTCCGGAGCATCGAAACATGGAACACCGGATGAATACTCGATAAGATGGGAGGCATGGCATGCCTATAAGCCACCTCCCCAATCCTCTGAAGCACCTCAAAAGGCCCAATAAAATGGGGACTCAACTTTCCCCTCTTCCTGAACCTCATTGATCACGCTCAACTATGTCTTATAAAATACTAAACGGGCGTTGCAAATATAATCCGGGGTATTACGTCCAGAGTCGATCCCACGGGGAATTTACGTATCAATCAAGTCTTTAGAATACGCAACTTTTACTCAATCAATTCTCTTAAGACTTTTTAATATAAATTGGTAATGTTTCACTAATTCTACTAACAATAATAATAACTAGCAATTACTAACAATGTGTTGTAAATAATAATGATAAAGGTCTAAGGTTNAACCCCTAAACCATCGGTTATGACTTTCTTCTATACTCTGGGAGTGATGTTGTTCAAACAAATACCTAAATATGCAATCTCTCTCAAGTAGATACATAATAAATAGGAACAGCTAATTGAGGGCCCTTTCAATCAACTACAACAAGAACGTAGTTAAACAAATAAAGATAAATCAACCAAATAAAACTATATTAATACCACAAGAAGTTTATCCCAAACGGGTTCTACCAAAACCCTAGATTAAAGAAGTTAGCTAGACATGTTCATAAGAATAAAACTCATAATAACTTGCATAATTGAACTACAAAGTAAAAAATAAAAGATGTAAAAATCAATGTTTTGTCACTTCAATGGTTTTCTCTCTTTGAATCCTTCGTATGCCTTCTAATTCCTCGAAATCCTTCTTCAAGTTGTGTTTACGGGGTCTATTTATATGTTTAGGACAAACCCTAAACGTGTAGGAGACTTCTATTCCAACCGGGAAACACTTAAACTCGTCAAAACTCGGAATTGACCGAAACAGGGCCCTAGCGTTTGGACTCTAACGCCTGGCTAACGCCAGGCTAAGGCTGGCGTTTGGACTCTAACGTCTGGCTAACGCCAGGCAGGGTCAGGCGTTTGGTCTCTGGCGCCTGGCTATAGCCTGGTGCACTCCTCCTCGCCTTTTGAGCGTATTTTTGATGTATTTGCATACATTTAGCTCGATTTCCATCTCCAATTCACCTACACATGAAATAGACTCTATTATGCACATAAAAAGTGTATTTTTATCATTAACGCACATAAAATGTAGGGCATATAACATGTTAAACCATGAATTCTAGCCTCGCATCAATACCCCACACTTAAACATTTGCTCGTCCTCGAGCAATCACACTACACTCATGTACACAACTTATTAAGAAAATCTCTTAACACGTTATACTAAGAATATTTAAAACAGTTCAAGCACAAAGGTGTGACATCCTCGCCTCAATAATCGACTCACAAATACCATGCTTTATTCACAATTGACTAACTACTCTAACATAGAGGTCAACAACATTACCTTTCCTTCATAAATCATGTGCCCTCACCAGAGCAAAGAGCTAGTTCCTCACACAATGAAATTTAACAACATAGGAACTTAAGATAGAAAGAATTCAGTTGCTCTCAGAAATAACATTCATATGCCACAAAAGATGCACCATAGGCTTGCCCGTTGTGTACTACTCTACTAATCGAGCTCATTCAGTCTAGGATCAAGTAGGACTTTATTTTGGTTGTAATGTAGGCTGCGGGACGGGTAGGATACATTTGGATATAAGAGTGACTACACCTCCCTAAGCACTTTAATACATAGACTTTAACGTTCAATCTCAAACTCATTTTAAGCCAAACTCCACCTTCATAGCAATGTTATTACCCCATACTTCTTTAATCACAATTACACTAAGAGTCACCACATATATTTTTCTTTCACAACAATACAACTGTTTATACTTTATTTATTTATTTTTCTTTTCTTTTCTTCTTTTTCTCTTTTTTTTTCAAGTGACTCTTACTTTTCAACACAGTGCACCTTTCTCCTTATTTCANTAGTATAGCTGGCTCTCAAAAAAATGCCTATATCACTTCCAAGACTGAACAAAACTTCTATTTCGCTTTGCACACACACGGGGCAAGTTCTAGACATCAAATGCAATGCACAGTATAATATACAAATCTCACACACACATGGCACATAATTCACTCAGAATTGGATCTATCACGACACTCCAGTCATAGCAGTTAAGCAAATCTTAAGAATTCCTTATTTAAGGTATTTATCCTGGAGTCAAAAATTGAGCCTAAGCGTCACAACCAAAGTACTGACTATTCTCAAGGCATTAGCACGTTTCGAGATATTGCTCCTATTAAGCTCTTAACCATATGATTCCTACTCCTAAAACTTAAAAACTACCTACACCCGGTTCAATTAAAAACCCCTGGAAAAGAACCGTGGTCCAAAGAAAAACCAAGGGGGAGTTACTACACTACTTAAAACAAAAGTCTTTTTAGTATTTTCTCTAGACTTACTTCTTTCAAGAAAACTGTCAAGGAGATCCATCGTCAGGAAAAGTCCACATATTTCTAATAAAAAAAAAAATTCTGTTTTTTTTTTTTTTTTTTGTTCTACTTTAAAAATAAACACTTACCAACAAGAAAACTAAAACTACTAACAAGAATACACACTAAACACAACAAAACACAACAAATATGTACCACACCCCACACTTAAATCATGCAGTGTCCTCAATGCATAACATATAGACAACTCACAAAAGAAAAGTAAGGTGTAAAAAACTCCCTGGTCCAATAGTGTTAACATCCTTTCCATTAATCTCGCTTTCATGCTCCTTTGAGCACATGCTTGAATCACTTTATGCCTCCACTTTGAACGTATGAATTGAACCCCAATTTTTGATTCTGCTCTATGTTCATGCTCATGGGGTGGTGGAACAAATCTGCCTGGCCCAATAAAATCATGTACTAATCGGCGCTTCTTGGCTTTTCGATGAAATGTGTACTCCCTACTTTCTGGCAGGAAGAATTCAAGAATGTAGACATCTTGTTCTTTATCCCTCATCTCATCAGGTGGTTCGGATAACTCTATTTGCATATCCTTATCCCAACACAATGTGAACAAATGGTTGGAGTGAGTACCAACATCCTCAACAATAATGACACTAGATCCAACAAAATATGTATCATCAATGTCCTTGGTTAAATCTAGTATCCTTTCTACCACATCATCATCCTCTGATTTCAGTTCTGACCTGGGTGGTTCTTCAATAGATGGCTCGGCCGGTGGGTTCTCTCTTTTCTCAACATATATTGAATCAAACTCGAGAGCCTGTTTCCATACCTCTTTTTCCTCAAGTGCTAACACCCAATCTGCTAGTTCTTCACCGTTCATATCATCCAGCTTCATGAAACATTCATCTAAAGGGTCCCCAACAGTCAGGAAAGCATTATCTTTTTTCTGGGATCACATTCACAGCATCAATAAGAGAGCAGTTGGCGAACGCACTAGGTCGCCTCATAGACTTCTGCACGTTGAAAGTGATTTCTTCATCGTTGAGCCTCATCTTAAGTTCACCGGTCTCACAATCAATAAGAGCTCTGCCTGTGGCCAAAAATGGCCTTCCCAAGATTATGGGAATTTCCTCATCTACCTTGCAATCTAATATCACAAAATTAGCAGGAAATACAAACTTCCCCACTTGCACCAAGACATCATCTAGAATACCTGACGGTCTCTTCACCGTCTTATCAGCAAGTTGCAACAGCATGGAGGTGGGCCTGGCTTTACCTATCCCCACTCTTTTATATATGGCCAGCGGCATCAGATTAATGCTAGCCCCCAAGTCACATAGAGCTTTGGT